>JANAVB010036020.1:4265249-4477749 GCA_029216955.1 Iris pallida | reverse complement strand
AATATATTTTGGGCCGGGTCGGGCCGCGGGCTTAAAAAAATTGAACCCAACCCGGACCCAGTTAGAAGTACGGGTCGGACCGGTTCGGGCTAACGGGTCCCTCCTTTGACCCGGCCCAAACCTGAATATATTATGGGCCGGGCCGGGCTGGCCCCGTTGACCGGGCCCGGGACGACCCAGACCGGTTTTGATCCGGCCGGGTTCCAGGCCGTCTGGCCGGATACACACCTTGAGGAACTAGATTGGTATGGAAATATACACAGACCTAACTTTTCAGAGTAGAACTGGCAGAGATTAGCCAAAACTTTGGAGTAAATCTATAGAAACCGGCAACAAACATGAGCCCAACAAAATAACCACATCAACACCTACCTAGTGATACAGTTTGGACTTTGAAGTCCCCTGCTAGCCCTGATGTTAAACTGTGGAACAGGGATCTTGTCCATGGTTCCCCCTAAGAGCATCATTAGTAGTTGGGACTCTCCAATGCAATTTGGAGCCCAAAATTTTTAAAAAAAAAAGTAAATGTAGAATGGGTTGGATTTGTATGAGAATAGTAGGAAATGATAAAGTGAGCTCCGGTCCCAAAAATTGTGTGGTCAAAAATTAATGTAGGAAAAAAATAATATAAAGTTTAGAATTTAGAAAGTTGGGCTCCAAATTGGAACTTACTATTCTACAAAACGAGTTTCTACAATCTAGAATCTAGAAATTGGGAGGCCCAACCCTTAGCACCCATGGATGGGTTGGGACCGAAATTGTAGAAATTGGGACTAGAGATGAGACTTATTATTCTACAAAATGAGCTCCTACATTCTAAATCTAGAATCTAGAAAATGGGATGGGCCTTACTAATGATGCTCTAACAGGAATATCTTGTAGACTTGTTCATCTGGATATCTTATGATCATTGGAGGGATATCATCCTCAAAAGGGTTTAAGGCCTTCTCCAATGGTTATCCTTATTTTTTGGGTTTCTATTCTCTGTGTCAAGCCTTTTTATGAAGGGTTCTACATTACGGGATATTTTTTCATGTAGAACCCTAATTATAAAAGGTACGTCTCCAATGGTTTGTTTCTAGATTTATTCCTATCCTACGTGGTATTAAACAAAAACCAAAATAACGACTTTTCATTATAATATGGTAAGTAAATATTATGTGGGACCCATTTTCTTATGTCGGTCATGTTTGGCTCGCAGAATCAATGTCTTGGGAGAGGGAAGTCATTCTTCCCGTATTTGGATGCCAAAGAAAATTAACAGGAAAGAAGATTGATGCCCAAGGAAAGAAAAATAGAGGAAAAATGGTTCCCCCACTCACCCCATGGATTCACTTTTCCAACCTCAATTATTTACTTTCTCTTCCAATTTTTCGGACCTTTCCAAACACCGGAAAGAAAAATTAATAGGAATTATAATTTCTCAAAGGAAAAAAAAAAAGCAAATAATTGATTTCCATTTCTTTCTTTTCATTTCCTTTCCTTTATGCGAACCAAACAAGGTCGTAGAGCCCCTCTATTTTTAATATTTTCCACCTAGGATAGAGTCTTAGATAGAAACCCATTGGAGATAATTTTCTCCTATATAAAGGCTCTATTATAGAGTTTTTTTTTCCTAAAAGGAACACCCCCCACCCCCCCCCCCCCCCCCCCCCCCCCACCCCCAATTGGAGAAGGCCTAAGAACAAAATATTGGAAAAATACAGCCAGATTGAAGGTCAAGGCCCCAGGATGAAGAGGTTCTATGTAAAATGAACAGCATGATGGACCCAAAGTGAAAATATGGATATTTCTCTGTGAAGAGAACAAGAGCACAACAAAATCATCTATCATATAAGAACTATGAGAAGCAAAAGTTTATTCCACAGCTGCAATCACTTCAGTTGAAATTAGCTCTCGCATCTTCTTCAGGTACGGATAGTCCTTCTGAGCAGTCTTGATCTTCCTAGCCATCCTAGTAAATTTTGCATGTAAACATTCGATAAGCATAATAGCATAACTACGTTACAACTTACCTACAGCATAGCGTGCCGTTGCAGTACAAACTTATCATGTTCTTCTCTGTTCAATATATAAGCTGGATTCAAAATGCCATCGTTTGCAAAAAAAAAAAAATGTGGATGAGAGTTCGGTTGAAGGAAACTAATGAGTTATGGGTGATACGTTAGCCACTACACTTTGTTGTCATTTTTTTTGATTTTGTGACATTATCAGTTCTTTGTGATTTATACACTTGCCATTGTTAAACTAGAGCATTCTCGGCCAAAGACTAGACTAAGCAAGTTCACCAAGACTAAATTAGTCCCACTTGACCCCAACAATTAAATGAGAACCAATCAGCATATTACATCCAGCCCCAAATTCAGGCAAAGACTAAAAAATTGTGTAGGTGTTTGTACAAGAGTATGATGAGTTTGTTCCATAAATTAATTAGTAGGTGTAGTCCGGTAAATATAATAAAGTCAGTGGTCGTCCTAATCTCTTCTTATCGATAGGGATTCAATCTCTTGTAATCGGCCCCATGGACTTAGGAGAAGACACATCTCCGAACCAGGTTAATTCTTGTATCTCTGTGATTGTTCTTCTTCGTTACTGGTATCACGTTCATAAAATTTCAAAGACAAGAATTTCCCGGCATTTTGTCATCAGGCCGAACATAACAAATAAATGTAAATTATGACAACTAAAGCAATAGATTCATATCACATTGTCATTGCGGCATTGCAACAATGTGAAGTCCCAAACTACCAACCTGTAGGGAAAAAACCTATCGATTTACTGTACTATCACAACAAAAACTCGGAATCTTTGGCCTCGTTTGGTTCACGGATTCAAGGAAGGAGGAAAGGAAAGTTGTTCCTTTCTTTTGTTTGGTAACCACAAACTTGGGAATCAATTTCCTCACAAGGGAAAAAATTGGAGGGAATATGGTTCCACTTATGACCCATGGGATTGATTTTCCCTCCTCATTTTCCAACATTTATTACAAAAACTATGACAAAAGTAACCATGTGCTATCACTACAAAATTATGGTAATTTAGCGACTAATTTAGTGACTAACCATTTTAAGTCGCCAATTAGCGACTTACTACTGACTAATTTTCGACTAAATGACACATTAATTTTTTGAATAAAATGGTTCATTGCCATTCCGTCGGTAGAGTGTTGGTACTTCTCTAAAATTATGCAGCAACTGAAAATTGTAGTCGCTAAGTAAGTCGGAAGAATATGAAAGTTTAGTTTCTGCTATCCGGCGATGAAAATTTTAGTTGCCATTCCAAAAACTTTTCCTCTTTCCAAAACCCTTCCCCCCATAAACATAACTAAATCCCGCAGTTCCCTCCCCCAATTCCCTCTTTTCTAATTTTTTTCCAAAGCCCACCTCCTCCTCTTTAACCCCCAGGCCGCCTCCTCCTCTGTTGCGCCAGCCGCCGCCTCCTCCTCTTTAACCCCCAGGTCGCCTCCCTCCATAAACATAACTAAACCCCCAAGCCGCCTCCTCCTCACGACAGGCGGAGCCCCCGCTGTATCCTTCGACGAGCCCCAGCCCGTCTCCTCCACCGGAGGCCCCAAGGCCGTCGATCTCCTCATTTTGGATCAGGTATAAAAAATTCTATTGTTTAGATTTAATTGGTATGCTTTGAATTGCAATTTTAAGACCAAAATATGGATATCACCACTTTGGAAGGGTTTTGGTGGTTACCATGTCTGAAGTTTTTATTGCTTTAGTGTTTGTGGTTCATCAAGCTTATTTTCTGTTCTCATTTCTGCTTTTAATAACCCTAATTTTCTGTTTAATGCATAATTGAAATATATGAAAATCGTCGATATATATCCTTAAACTCATAGCATAAAACAATAACAACAAAGCTATTATAGCATCAGCTACCTAATATCCTCATCTTCCACTTATTGCATAGAGATCTGGCTAACTAATGCAGCAGTTTATAATGACAAGATCTTTAATGGGACGTATTGTACTGGCCCGTCTTCTTCTTTTTGCAAAAATATACACTTTCTTTTTCCATATGTTGTATGAAAATGTCTTGCGTATTTCCCTTTCTATCGTTTGGAAGAAGTTGTGCCTTTTCATCAATCTTCTCCTGCAACTTCAAAATTTTTCTTTAGGAAATAGTTTGTAAATGTCACTCTAGTCCTCTTCATTTAGCGCAGGTTACTCTAAGCTTTATAAATTTCCTTTGGTAAATAGTTTGTAAATGGTTTTGTTAGCCCCTCATATGTGGTTCAATCCTTTGGCAATATGGAATATCCTTACTTTGTAGTTTGTTTTTGCACTATCTAGAACTATCTCAATCATTAATGAATGTGTATATATTCTATCATATTTGTATTATGAAATCTTAAGGTTCTAGTTTTTAGGCCCCAGATCCCTTTATGAGGCTCTAATTAGACTTTCATTTGGTGGCAATGCCAATTCTTTTTAGTTTATAACAAGTATCATGAACTATTCCTGAGTTGGGACTTACTGCAACTTGCTACCCAAAAGATCCAAGTTTACAACTTGATATCTAATTTCTTAGTACTTGAATACCCCAAACTTCTAATTTTTTGCAATTGATGTCCTATACTGCTGGTAAAAGGAAAAAAAAGAGAGACTATCATTCTACCCAGAGTTTTAAAAATTGGACATGACAATTGGACCGGTCAACCCATGAGCCAGTAGCTTTTTCGGACTGATTTTATATTGATCCATTGATTTTTATTCCAAAAATTCGGCACATGATGCAAACAAGCGAAAGGATTGGCTGAAAGAGGAATATTGGAAGAAAATGCAAGAGGATATGACAAAACCAGAGTACAAGGCCAGGTCGGACAGGACGAAGACAGCTCGTGCTAAGGCTCGTCTCCATACGGGTGGATCGATCCCGACTGCTGAACATTTTGACGGATGGTATGTAAAATCGTTAATTAAAGTGTAAAATTTCATCATTTATGTATATATCATAGAGTTAACTTTTATAGTGCGAAGAGGCCGCCAAGGCAGGCTTAGACACGAGTACTGTCGACTTTCCCAAGATATTCGAACGTACCCATAAAAGAAAGAACGATGGGAAGTTAGTAGATGAACGGGCTACCAAAGCATTTGTAAGTATTTGCTTGACTTTCAACAGATTGTCAAAAATTTAGTTGACCTTTGCCAAACCACTATAATCAGAATATATCACGATATTTTGATGAAGTTGAATCCCATATCTAGGAAATATGTTTGGATGCTCGAATTTAAGTTCTTCAGAATCTTATCTTACCCTAAGGTCAAGTTTTGGAAGTTCCTAGTTGGAATAGAAACTTATTAACATATTGGTTTGCTGATGCTTATTGTTGCTTAGCTTTTACACAAGAGTTGGAAATAGTCATGCATTTGTTGGGAAAGTGAAAGCATGGACTAGGTATGAGAAGACTACTCTCAGACCAAGTCCTGTATTATCCTTGCCATATGAGGTTTATACTTTGTTTAGATTTTCTTGGTAACTAAATCATTTCCTTGCTGTCCATGAATTTTGGGCTTAAAGTTCCTATAGCTAAATGAACTCTAATTTGAATCGAGTTGGTCAACTAATTATTCTACTTGCCTGGAACAATTTTGTAACTTTGAGAGAAGTAAAACTATTAATCCAACTTAATTAATTTGGAAGAAACTGGAAGAGCATTATAAATAAGCAAATAATGTGTGGCAATTTGTTTTGCTTTCCAGTTTGTGGAATGTAAAATTTATGCTGTCTATATGTATGTTTGCATGCTCTTGCCATCTTCAATTTGTTTATCAACATTATAGCATGAAAGTAGTGTGGTACATAAAGCGTCACATTGTTTGTTGCTCATCCTGGTTGTACATGCGCATCATACCAAACTAATGTTCGTTCCAGGTTCTTTCAGATCCATTCCAGGATAGTCACACGAACGAGAATGTAGTGTTTCCGCGTAATATTTTTGAAAAATGCATAGGATGTTCAATGTAGTAAGAGAGGTGAAGATGGCTTGAATGCATGATTGGGTGATTTCACATGACCTACCACCAATCACTAATACATTTGTTGCAATTCTTGGAGAGAAAATATTGTCTGCCTAGTTCAAATTGATGAAAAGTGGAAACCTAGTGTAGCATGTTTTGACATTTGTTTGAATTTAGGGAAGCGGATGGTATACCTGGTCTCTAGCACAGTCCATGCCTTATATAACTAGTTAAGGGTGGCAGTGCTGGTTTCTGGTTGGGTTGAGAGTATCCAACCATCTAAAACATTTCAATATGTAATTTATGTGATTACGTCGCTTGATATGAATTTCCAACCTGCTCCTTCTCATCTTAGCTAGATGCCTTCAGTTCCTAATATTTGAAACTCAGTTCTGAAATGATGGTAAAGCTTAGTAATGTAAACATCAACTTAACCGAGTTCGTCGTTACCATGTTATAATCCTTGATCATTGACAAAATTTGGCCAGAATCCTGATCTAATATTTAACTTCAAATATTCAACTAGACTAAAGTAAGAAGAGAGAACAATGTGTGAACATTCGGAAAATTTGGCCAGAATCCTGATGTAATCCTGATATAAGATTAAGGTCGTGAAAAGGGATAAATTTTTTTGAGAGAATAATGTGTGAATATTCGGACCCTGATGCTTGGAATGATTGGGATTTCTTATTCTTAACTATTCATGTAGAGTTGTTCGGTTTTTAGTTGCAAATTAGCCTACAAAAGTCTTTTAAGCCTAATTGATGGCGTGGTAGCAAAGCGCTGCAGCCACTCGATATGGTTTGGGTTATTGGGAAATATACCCGATCATTGGACCATGGTCCGATGGCTGGAAAATGCTAAAGCCTAAGGGTGTGTTTGGGAACGGAATTTAGAAATGAAAACTGAGGTTTTGGTGGTGTTAATCCCGACCCAACCCGCCCGAGTTGCACCCCTACTAACCGATGGCATGTTAGCTGATCACTGCAGCCACTTGTTGTGCTTCGTCTTGGCTTGGCTTTGTATTGCTGTTGCTTTGAGGATAATAATAATAATAATAATAATAATAATAATAATAATAATAATGATGATGATGATAAAAGTTAGATTTATCAGAATAGGCTTTGCTGCAACTTTGCAAAAAAGTTAGCAGAAGCAAGCCTAGATAGCTGTCCCAAATCGGTCCTTAACTGAAATTAATCAGGAACATTGTTGGGGTCCCCTCATTGCATGCACTAATCGTTGGGTTTGCATTTGCAACAATACATTCCCTTTCGAAAACTGCATGATGTTGCAGCTGTATGCTATTTCTTAAAACTATAGCAAGGGGTGAGCACGGTCTGGTTGAGTCCCTTAAGCCCTTAAGCCTAATTGATGGCGTGGTAGCTAAGAGCTGCAGCCACCCAATATGGTTAGGGTTATTGGGAAATATATCGGATCACTTGACCATGGTCCGATGGCTGGAGAATGCTACGCCTAAGGCCTCGTTTGGTTCGCGGAAAGGAAAGGAAAGGAAAGGAAACCAATTATTTGCTCTTATAGTTGGTTTAAAGGATCAGTGCCCCCTTGTATTCACTAATGGGCACAGTAACAAGTTCGGTATTTGGGAAAATTTAACTTCATTGAAAAGTTCAGAATTTGGGAAATGTTTGGAACTGGAAAGAAAGAATTTTTTTACAAATATGTACTTAAAAAGGTTTCTTTTTTTGCATGTATACCCTCTCTAGAATATGCAAAATTTTCTGGATATCTTAATTTTTTTAATTACATGTATATTCCTGAAAAATGTTTCTTTTTTGCATTTCTGAAGTATAAAGAGGCGATGATCATTTGCCCGTGGCATTTTTAAGATTTTGCATTAGTGAAATGCCAGGATTCATGGGTTTGATACTCTCTATTATCCTGCTGCAAAGCATTTGTCCCATAGTTTTGTGGATGGCTAGATGAATCCTTCTCTTCCGCTCATCTCTGTTAAGGTCGTCTCTTGTATAACTACCATTTTTTTCGTATTATCTCGACTCGACCCACGTTGTTGCAATTTCATAACTAGGATATTGTCAATAGTCACTCATCAGATTTGGTAATCCTTTAAAGTCATGTGGCCCTTTTAGTCTTCTGCAGTTCTTTTATAGTGGCGAGGCAACGATTGCAGTCATATGCTAGCCTGCAGAGAAATAATTGGTAGACACCTGATTTTACTCCTGTGGTTGGCTTCACACAGAAGTTGAAATTTTTGGGCACGTGTTTCATGATTCATCTTAAAGTCTCTCTTTATGGTATCTGTAACTTTGGTCATCCCTATATCTCATCCTATCTGTTTGAAGAGCTGATCTGAGCCTCTTTTATTATATTTTTTATTTAGGAATTTTTGACAACCAAATATATTTAGCTGCTTTGATTTTTCTTTCTATTTCCTTTTTAACTAAAAAATGTGGGGAGAATCTGAAGATATTCAGGCAATAGAAAACTATACTCAACTTTTTTTTAATGAATTGTTTTTTGTGTGTACCCCCCAACTGCCAGAAATATGGTGGGGCTCTCTATGATTTTTCAACTCTACTCAAACTCCCTATCACTATCCATAATATGGTGCAACTCCTACATTTAGGAATTTTTGACAACCAAATATATTTAGCTGCTTTGTTTTTTTTCTTTCTATTTCCTTTTTAACTAAAAAATGTGGGGGATCTAGGGTTTTGTTTTGTGGAGAGAGAGAGAGAGAGTGGATGGGTTATGGCTCTGATACCATGTTTATTAGAATAATGGGATGACTATTATTGATGAGAGAGTTACATATATATAGGAGAGGCTAACCTCTCTCACTATTGTTCTATCCGATGTGGGACTAAAGCCCAATACTACTAATACTTAACAGCAACAATACAATCCCCTTTGGAAACTGTACGATGTTGCAGCTGTATGCTATTTCTTAAAACTACGGCCAGGAGTGAGCACGGTCTGTTTCAGTCCCTTAAGCCTAGTTGATGGCGTGGTAGCAAAGCGCTGCAGCCACTCTATATGGTTGGGGTTATTGGGAAATATATTAAATAATTGGACCATGGTCCGATGGCTGGAAAATGCTGAGTCTAAGGCCTTGTTTGGTTCGCGGAAAGGAAAGGAAATCAATTCTTTGCTCTTATGGTTTGGGTTAAAGGATTTAAAACCAGAACATCTGTGCCCCCTTGTGTTCACTAATGGGCACAGTAACAAGTTCAGTATTTGGGAAAATTTAGCGACATTGGAAGTTCGGAATTTGGGAAATTTTTGGAACTGGAAAGGAAGAAATATTTACAAATATGTACATACAGAAAGGTTTTTTTTTTTGCATGTATACCTCTAGAATATGCAAAATTTTCTGGATATCCTAAATTTTTAATTACATGTATATTCCTGAAAAATGTTTCTTTTTTGCATTTCTGAAGTATAAAGAGGCGCTGATGATTTGCCCGTGGCATTTTAAGATTTTGCATTTCTGAAATGCCAGGATTCAGGGGTTTGATACTCTATTATCCTGCTGCAAAGCATTTGTCCCATAATTTTGTTGATGGCTAGATGGATCCTTCTCTTCCGTTCATCTTCGTTCAGGTCGTCTCTTGTATAACTACCATTTCTTTTGTATTACCTCGATCAGTGTTCTCTCTGCTCAGACCCATGTTGTTGCAATTTCATAACTACGATATTGTCAATAGTCACTTATCAGATTTGGTAATATTTTAAAGTCATGTGGCCCCTTTCTTCTTCTGCAGTTCTTTAATAGTGGCGAGGCAACGATTGATTGCAGTCATATGCTAGCCTGCAGAGAAATAATTGGTAGACACCTGATTTTACTCCTGTGGTTGGCTTCACACAGATAGAAGTTGAAATTTTTGGGCAGCTTGCATACATTATCTTTTAGTGAGCTTATTGGGGTTGATATGAAATTGGGTAATGTGTTGCTTTCTTAGACATTTCCTTCTTGAATCTTTATTTGAGACATGTTTCATAATTCATCTTAAAGTCTCTCTTTATGCTATCCGTAACTTTGGTCATCCATGTATCTCATCCTCTGTTTGAAGGGCTGATCTGAGCCTCTTTATTATATTTGTTATTTAGGAATTCTTTGATAACCAAATATATTTAGCTTCTTTGCTTTTTCTTTCTATTTCTATTTTAACTAAAAAATGTGGGGAGAATCTGGTTCAGACAATAGAAAACTGTACTCTTGAACTTTTTTTTAATGAATTTTTTTTTTGTATCCCCCCAACTGCTAGAAATACGGTGGAGCTCCCTATGACTTTTGGGCAAATATTAGTTCCTATTCTTCAAAACATGTAGTTTGGTTGTAATTTTATATATTCATGATATATTTATATATACAGGAGGCCTACGAAAAATTGGAGAGTCATGCCTCTCAGGCCACTGATCAGGAAGGGGCGGCAACTATTACTAGTATGCCACGTATGCCCATTGCGAGGAATGACTTGTGGGTACATGCTGTTGGAAGAGGAAAGGGCGGTAGTGTGTACAGTACCGGGTCGTTAGCGTCACAATCGTCGATATATTTCAGAGCCCTTCCACCTGCACAGTCTACTACTGGTCCTGCACAGACTACTTCTACTGGCGTTCTTACTATGGAGCAGATGGCTACCATGATGTTCGATTTTCAGAGACAGTTGAGACACATTACTGAGTTGGTGTCTCCAAACAGTGCTCCTGGCGGTACTACTGCTCCTTCTGGTACTTTGACTGTTCCTCCTGCTGCTGCTGCTACTGCTGCTGCTACTCATTCTTTTACTCCAGCTACTATTTCATCTGTTGCTCATCCGGCTACGTCTCCATCTGTTGTTCCTTCGGCTACGTCTACATCTGTTGCTCCTCCAGCTACTTCTGTTCCAGGTCCAGTTTTTACGGCGAGCCAGCAACAGGCATTTGTTACACTTGTGAAGCAATTTATGGGCAGCATGCAGCCACCATCGTCTTGATATTTCCTCTTTTGTATCGCTAGAGACATTAGTTTGTACTTATTGCATTAGATTATCTTTTTGTATGGATGGTGTATGGTCGATGGTTGGACATAAAAAAATAATATATATATTTAAGTGCGTTGTGAACTGTATTGTGGTGCTAAAATTTGCACTGCATTTAAGTACGTTGTGAACTGGCTTATATTACTGTTACAGCATTTACAGGATGTGTATAGCAGGGTTTTACAGGATGTGTATAGCAGGATTTTTGCAAATATAAAAAACCGACTAACTATCGACGCATCAGCGACTAACAACTTGAAAAAACAAACTAAGCAGCGACTAACTCTCGACTAACCAGCGACTAACCTTCGACTATCCAGCGACTAAAAGTATTGCCAACTAATATTTGGTAAAAGCAACTAGTCGTCGAAAGTTAGTCGCCATTTAGTCGCTACTTCAGCGATGGAAATATTAGTCGCCGATTAGTCGCTAATTTTAGTCGCTATTTTAGTCGCTAGTTCGTCGGTGCGGCGACGAACCAGCGACGAAACATGAACAGCGACTATGCATTTAGCGACGGAAAATTTTAGTCGCCCATTAGTCGCTATTTTGCTTTAGCGACTAATATATCAATTTTAGCAACTAAAAAATCAGTCGCTATTTGGCTGTTTTTTTGTAGTGTATTACTTATTTTACCATTAATGTTATTTTTTATAATGTTATTTTTATTTTATATGTAAGGATATTATTGGAACATTGTTATATTTTTGCTTTGCTTTCCTACACCAACCAAACAACGGAAAGAAAATGTGACAGGAATCCTACTTTTCCATTCCCATGGAAAATACAAAGGAATGCATTTCCTTCCCGTGAACCAAACGAGGCCTTTATGTAATTGAACCAATGCAAAGATAGAAACCATCATAACCAGGTCATAGTACACGCATGCAATAGAGAAAGATAACTAAGCATGCAATAGAGAAAGACAACAAGATGAGAAATTATTCAGTGATCCGGGCTCACAACGTAACATTAGTGAACCTCAACCCCCCACTAGGGGTGAGTATTATTCGATTGTGGATCGAAAACCGAACCGAACCGAACCGAATAAGAGATTTGGTTCGGTTTAAAAAAAAATTGGTACGGTTTCGGTTTTGAAAATACTAAAAAAAATTATTCGGTTTTGGATTTCGATTTCGGTCCAAAATCGAAAACCGAATAAGAAAATTTAGTTACTATATATATATATATATTTTCTTTTTTGTTATATATATATATATATATATATATATATATATACATTGGTATTAATATATATAGGTATATACTAAATATATATATGCATATACTATAGGCATATATATACTAAATAAATTTCTGTATATTTAGTTACTATATATATTAACAAAAAAAATACAAATAGACCCAAAAATCGAATAAACTGAAAACCGAACCGATTTAATTCGGTTCGGGTTGATTCGGTTATGGGCCAATTCGGTTCGATTTCGATTTTGTTTATTCAATTTTCGGTCCAATTCGGTTTTCGATTATTCGGTTCGGTTTGAACCGAAATAACCGCTCACCCTATTCCCCATCGATAGTGCCACGACACAATACGGAACGGTGACATTGAAAGAGTTGAGAAGAATGGTATATCATGACACTATTGGTGAGGAGTCAAGGCTCACCGCTGCTGA
This sequence comes from Iris pallida, assembly GCA_029216955.1. Lineage (NCBI taxonomy): Eukaryota > Viridiplantae > Streptophyta > Magnoliopsida > Asparagales > Iridaceae > Iris > Iris pallida. Next base: position 4,465,134 of record JANAVB010036020.1, on the reverse strand, counting down.
GGAATCCCGGACCACTGAATAATTTCTCCAACTAAACAGGGAAAAAGATGCAAGCTTTGAATGAGAAATAGAGGGTCAAGAAATCACCTCGCTGGCCGTCTTAACCTCCGGCGTTCTTCGACCACGAAGCCAACTTTCTTCCCAACCTCTCGTGCCGCTCGCAGAGGCAGAGGCGCCCTCCCGCTAGCCCCAAAATCTCTCCCGCCAAGCCGAGACCCGAACCCCGACCTCCTCCCAAATTTAACAACTTCCGACTCCTCCCATCCCCAGTGGCCATGGCTATCTCCATCTCCCTCCTGGACAGCTCCCCGATCATCCTCCTACGGGCGACCGGACCCTCCTCCGTGAGCCTCTCCTCCCTCAGCTTCATCTCCAGCGCCTTTCCTCGGCAGATCCACGAACCCCGCTGGAAATCAAGACGAAACAACAGGTCTACAGCTACAAGAAAAGAGCTTTTTTTTCGAGAAATCGGAGAGAACGGGAAAGGGTTCCCGTACCTCGCATTGCTTGGAAGGAGGAGCACCCGTCGCCGGAGACCGGAGGCGGAGGCGGAGGAGGAGAACCTCTCGTCGCCTCCGGGTCCGGATAGGAACTCCATGGGAGAGATCGGAAAGCTAGGGTTAGGGTTCGAATTGTTTGGAAGAGCAGTGGCGGGAGGGTGACTGACGAGTGGCGCGTGGGACCGCAAAATTTCATTTGTTTGGAACTTTGGATCCGTTGGTGGTGGGGCCCACCGTTTAGGCCTGGTTCGACCGTTCCTGCTGCTTTCGAAACGCAGCTTATGAAAGCAGCATTCCACCAATTTTCGCAAGGTTCTTTAACGGGCCCACAAAACTATAGAAATTGGTTTATTTTGGGCCAGGGTCCAATTTTTACGCAGACCCAACTAGAATCACAATAGGCCGAGCTTAGATTAAAAAAAAAAAAAAATTAACCAAGAGCCTAACCAAGTTTGACTCGTAAAAACCATAATTACACAATCATCTTTTGTAAAAAAAAAAAAATAAAAAAAAAAAAAAAAAAAAAAAAAAAAATTGTGAAAGAAATGAAGAGGGGTTAGACCCACTATCGTCGGTGCTCTCTTTCCTTTGGTATATAAGATTAATAAAAAAAATAAAGTAGGATCCAGTTCTTTAACATATATATATATATATATATATATATATATATATATATATATATATATATATATATATATATATATATAGAATAAGGGAGGTAGGGTGGCACCTCATGGGAGGGTGTCTACTTGTCACCCCCCCATGCTATCATCAAGCACATGGGTGCATGATAATAGCATGTGGGGGGTGACAAGTAGACACCCTCCATAGGGTGGCACCTCACCTCCCTCATCCTCTCTCTCTCTCTCTCTCTATATATATATATATATATATATATATATATATATATATATATATAGAGGATGAGGGAGGTGAGGTGCCACCCTTTGGAGGGTGGCTACATGTCACCTCCCTATTCTATCATCATGCACCCATGTGCATGATGATAGCATGGGGGGTGACATGGTGCCACCCTACGGTAGGGTGGCACCTCACCTCCCTTATTCTCTCTATATATATATATATTACTCAATATATATGCACATAAGTTTTACTTATTTCACAAATTATTATTAGAAAAACTATAAGCCACAATTTGTAATTATTATAATATTTATTAAGATTACCTATTGGATTATTATATACTAGTCTATGCTTTGCACGTATTTTAATTAAAATATTATAAGATCAGTTGCCTTCTTTCCATTTTTTTCAGGTAATTATTCATGTATGTATGCTTTCTTTTTACAATGGCAAGAGATTTGAATTACGAATTTTGTTTTTTTTTTCTATTGAGAACAATAACATTTGAAAAATGGTAAGGAAAAAAAATTATTACCATTATAACATAAAGAGTCATATTAAAAGAAAAAAAAAACTTCATAGCATGCAAACTTTATTGCTTTGACTCTTAAACATATATGACATACAAGTTGACATAATAACATCATGTTTATAGGTATTTTAGGAATTTAAAAGTTTCACCACTAACTTTCCTATTATACAGTAAAATAGATTATTTTATAATTGTTTGCAAGACTATTTAGGAAGATCAAATCGCAGCTTGTGTAATTATTGAGTTGCGATATTAACATTCATGAATATTTTTATTAATAAACATATTCAAGAGTAAATTTGAAAAAAAAAAAAATATTACGGTAAAATTTAACTTTTTTCATTATATATAGTAGTATAATATATATATATACATATATATATATATATATATATATATATATATATATATATATATATATATATGGTCGATCTCAATCGCTCTGTCAACGGGGGATAGTAAGTGTCACCCTCATTTTCCGTATTTCTCGTATTTTGTATTTATACTCTTATCTGGATTTTAGCATATATTTTATTTTTCTTAACTTGTGAGATTTCGGTATTTCTCGTATTTTGGATTTTTGACATGGCTCGGTTTTAATTGGATTGGTTTGGGTTGGTTTGGTTTAATAGGTATTGGATCACCTTAGCCTATGCTCCACCCTCAACCCACCACAACTCACCTTCTTTATAATCCCCACCTACCACTCTCTCTCTTCATTACCACCACCATTTCTTTCTTTCTTCTTCTTCTTCTCCTTCCTCTACACAACTCTCCCAACCCTAGGCAAGTGCACCTTGCCACTACATGAGAGCCCTCTTTTATTTGCCCATTTACTAGATTAGGACATGGTGATCAACATTAGAACTTGGTGTTTTGTGATTTGAAGTCTCCTTTGCTCTAGATCTAAGTTATTTCTATTTTCGAATTTTGTATGGTTTGATCTCTTTAAGTTGGATTTTCATGGGTTTTGGTGTTTCCAAGTGGAAGAGCATTCAATTCTACCCAAGTTGGAACTTTGGAAATCTGGATTTGGAGTTCGGATGGCCAAGTTATGATGCTTTGAAGCCTTGGGTTCATCTATGGTGTTCTTGCTGTTTGGAGAAGACAGTGAGCAGTGGCAGAGCTTCTTAGCTTACGCCACACAGCCTTGAGTACGCTTTCTGTTGGAAGCGTGACTCCTTGAGCGTACGTGACTTTTACGTACGCAGCTCCTTGAGTGTGCGTGACTTTTCACCTACGCTGCTCTCTGTAGCGTGCGTGACTTTTCACCTACGCTGCTCTCTCAGCGTGCGTGACTTTTCACCTACGCTGCTCTCTGTAGCGTGTGTGACTTTTCACCCACGCTGCTCTCTCTGGCGTGCGTGACTTTTCACCTACGATGTTCTTTCAGCGTGCGTGACTTTTCACGTACACTGCTCCCTTGAGCGTGCGTGACTTTTCACGTACACTGCTCCCTTGAGCGTGCGTGACTTTTCACGTACGCAGCTTCCTTGAGCGTGCGTGACTTTTCACCCACGCAGCTCTCTGTAGCGTGCGTGACTTTTCACCCACGCTGCTCTCTGGCGTGCGTGACTTTTCACCCACGCAGCTCTTTCAGCGTGCGTGACTTTTCGTACGCTGCTCCCCTGACCATTGCTTAACCCATTGGCTCTTGGAGTTTTGGTTTTATTTCTTTAAGCTTGGCTCTTTTATAGCCCTGTATATTGATATTTTATTAGATATTTTACGCCCATTTTATATCCTTACGCCTTTTGTCACGAACTTGATTTTACTTAAGATGTTTGGAATGACTATTGTACACGGCATGGTATGACAAGGAACTAGCATAACACGACAGTGATCCGTAGTGGTGCACTCCTGACATGCCCAACCTGACATGATAGTGGCCCGTCGTGGCGCACTCCTGACAAGTACCCTGATATGATTTATCTTAATGCTGTTGCGACGACTAACATGACTTGACAAGAATAAATGGCCTGGATACCGTGGGTAAATGTGTTTGTACAAATGAACCTGTCTTGTCTTGCATCATGTCTAGGGCATGAATCCCTGGTTTCCCACGGTCAGGGATTCATACTGAATATGGCTAGGATTAATGACTAGATTAATCAAATAGTTCATGGAGAATTTTCCAGTTACCCGTTGCCCCTTTGGTCCCGGCCTTATATATATATATACTTGGGAATTGTTGCTATCCGTCGAGATGAGCGCACTTCCAGCCCGCCGTCGAGTGTGGTACCTTAGGACACATGTATCTTACTACAGTGTGTCTGCTATATCCAGCTATCTTTTCCTTTTTTTTGCTGGGATCACTCAGGTAGTAACAAACAGGTAACCGGACTTGGAATTCTTATTACATATTGCTAGTAATTAGGCCTGTGATAACCCTAGTTAGTTAAAGTAGTAAGCCGTAGTACTTGCTTGGCCGTGATTGATTGGATGGAGTCTAGTCCCGCTTGTCCTGTCCTGATCCTTTACAAGGTCATGACATGACATGATTACTTGTGCTTTACCTTAATCATGATTAATTACAGGTCCTGATTTCTTGTATTTTATCTTGCCGATAAATGATGGGAGAAACCAAGTTCCGTTCAGACGAAGGGTTACAACCCCGGTCCTTGTTTGGTTTACGGGTTGTAACATGGTTATCTGAATAGTCCCATGGTTATCTTATCGTATATCACCTGCCTGGTTTCTCCTTAATAATTGTCTTCATTATGTAATTATTTTCTTTTTTTTATGTTCTGATATGCTGGCTTTTGTTCTTATTTCGTGGTCTCCTTTGTGGCACTTGCTCTTTCTGGGGTCTGACCCAGCTGGTTTTGTATGGCCAGATACCGGAGCAGCAGCGAAGGATCTACCTGCTTCCCAGCCCGATGGTGAACACTAGACGGAACCCGGGCAACGAGTGGGTTTTCTATTTTGTTTCGCTCACTCTATTGTAAAATTATTCTTTTGAGGCGTTTAGCCGACGAGCACCTGTTTAGCTCGTGCACTTTACTTCTGTCTGCCTACGGGCTGTAATCATGATTGGCAACTCGAGGTTGATCATGTATGACTTAACTCTGGCTAGTCATTACATTTTGTACGACTAGCTTCATGATCATCTGGATATGTAATGTTTGGGACGCCTTACAATTGTATATTTGGTGATCTGGTATCTTGTGATTATTATTAGTTGGTTGAGATTGAGACAATAGGATAATTTATGACCCTAAGAGACTGATGGCTTGTAGATAAACCCTCACATATCTAGACAGCCGTGACCGTATAGTGAGATGGATTCCATTTCATTATACGTAGCTGGCTATGTCTGCCCCCGCTCTCCAGTATTCTGGTTCTGGGGCGTGACATGGTTTAAGTGGTGGCCCATGCAGGTCTTGTCAATCAAGAAATATGAGGGTTTACCGGATAGATGTCTCAATCTGTACTCGCCTTTGATCTCCACTCGTATCTTCTTATATCCTTGGATCCCTGACTTGATAATATGCTTGCATCATTGTTCTATCCTGGTCCTTCCTTAATATCCCTGATGTCATTGCTTCAGTGACATCGTTCCTGTTGATCAGCCAGAAGGAGCTCAGCCGGCAGCCCAGCAACCGCAAGAAGATCAAGATCAGTCCTCAGCAGCCGCCTCTCGAGCCATGCCTTCTGGAGAACCAGTGCCCCCAGTTCAGCCAGTCCAGCCAGTAGAGCCTGATAATGGCACTTTGGAAGGTCTCATCAGATCATTGTTAGCTTCTCAAGATCGTCGAGGTGATACATTGCACCAGGCAGTACAAGATGCTCTGAACAGAAGCGGTCCTCGAGGGAATAGTGCGGTCAACAACTTCAAGCGCCTGAACCCTCCATTCTTCAGCGGCACCGAGGATGCTATTGCTGCAGATGCCTGGCTACAGGACATTGAAGTTATCTTGGAAGCAGCTAGGACCCCTGAAGCAGAGAAGGTGGCGGTAGTACGCCTGCAGTTACTAGATCTAGCCCGCAGCTGGTGGGCTATGCAAGCAGACCATTTGGGTATGCCTGTTATGTGGGCAGTATTCAGTGATATGTTTCAGACCAAGTACTTCGACGCAGTGGCTAGAGTTGACCTGCAGACCAGGTTTAGTAATCTCAGGCAGATGAATAGGACGGTCGACGAATATGCGGCCGAGTTTTCAAGGTTGAGTCGGTTTGCTCCCACCTTGGTGGCAACCGAGCTAGACAGAGCACAGCGATTTCAGCAGGGGCTCCACTTGGAGATCATATTGGCAGTAGAGCAGTTTGAGCACAGAACTTTTGATTCCGTCTTGCGAGCAACGAGGAGGCATGAGTACACTTCCCGAAGGATAGCGGACAGGACCGGAGGTCGGAAGCGGTCTCACGGCCAGATGACACAGTCTTCAGCACCGGCCCCGGCAGCTAGGGCCTTGACTATTGGAGTTCCCCAAAGGACGGATTCGGTTACGTCGGTTCAGCATTCAACCCCGACGTACCCGCAGCAGCAGAAGCAGAAGCAGTCTTCCGCAATGGGCTGCACTCATTGTGGGAAGCCAGGGCACGTTGTTTCGGAGTGCCGTAGAGCACAAGGATTGTGCTTGGTTTGTGGTTCGTCGGACCACATGATAGGATCTTGTCCGTTCAGAAACAGATCATCGTCAACAGTAACTAGTCCCTCGGTTATGGAACCAGCACCAGCACCAGAACCAGCTCCAGTTTACCAACCACAGCAGCTCCCGTTCTCGGGTCCATTGCCGTCTCAGGCCCAGGCCTTCCAGCAACAGAGGCCACAACAGTTCGCCCTGGCCCAGGCCCAGATCCAGAATCGGCAGAGAGGTATCTGTGTCCTATTATCTTGCTTTCCACCGTCGTTATGCGGGGCACATGTCATGTTTCATGTATCCTAATTACAACGGTATATCCCAGCCCGAGCCATTTCCTATATCATTCGAAAAGGTTGGTACCAATAGCCTTTAACCTTTTCGTATGAGGAAAGGCCCGTGTCCCTGTTTGACCAAAGAGAGAGACCTCAAGCGCAAGACTATCAGTTTAGTTCGTGTTGCTTGAGTTCATCGCTCCTTGGGAGAGTCAAACTTGGGAGTGTGAGGATGATATCCGATCACGTTATCCCTACCTGTTTGACTCATAAGGTATAATGTCTTCCTTATGCCTTGCGCTCTTCACTCCTTGATTGCATGTATGATTGTATGATTGAATTGCTTAGTATAGTTGCCTGTGCTTAGTGTAGCTTGCCGTGACAATCTCTAGCTCCTTGATTAAATTCCGAGGACGGAATTCTTTTAAGGTGGATAGAGTTGTCACCCTCATTTCCCGTATTTCCCGTATTTTGTATTTATACTCTTATCTGGATTTTAGCATATATTTTATTTTTCTTAACTTGTGAGATTTCGATATTTCTCGTATTTTGGGTTTTTGACATGGCTCGGTTTTAATTGGATTGGTTTGGTTTAATAGGTATTGGATCACCTTAGCCTATGCTCCACCCTCAACCCACCACAACTCACCCTCTTTATAATCCCCACCTACCACTCTCTCTCTTTATTACCACCACCATTTATTTCCTTCTTCTTCTTCTTCTCCTTCCTCTACACAACTCTCCCAACCCTAGGCAAGTGCACCTTGCCACTACATAAGAGCCCTCTTTTATTTGCCCATTTGCTAGATTAGGACATGGTGATCAACATTAGAACTTGGTGTTTTGTGATTTGAAGTCTCTTTTGCTCTAGATCTAAGTTATTTCTATTTTCGGATTTTGTATAGTTTGATCTCTTTAAGTTGGATTTTTATGGGTTTTGGTGTTTCCAAGTGGAAGAGCATTCAATTCTACCCAAGTTGGAACTTTGGAAATCTGGATTTGGAGTTCGGATGGCCAAGTTATGATGCTTTGAAGCCTTGGGTTCATCCATGGTGTTCTTGCTGTTTGGAGAAGACAGTGAGCAGTGGCAGAGCTTCTTAGCTTACGCCACACAGCCTTGAGTACGCTTCCTGTTGGAAGCGTGACTCCTTGAGCGTACATGACTTTTACGTACGCAGCTCCTTGAGTGTGCGTGACTTTTCACCTACGCTGCTCTCTGTAGCGTGCGTGACTTTTCACCTACGCTGCTCTCTCAGCGTGCGTGACTTTTCACCTACGCTGCTCTCTGTAGCGTGCGTGACCTTTCACCCACGCTGCTCTCTCTGGCGTGCGTGACTTTTCACCTACGCTGTTCTTTCAGCGTGCGTGACTTTTCACGTACACTGCTCCCTTGAGCGTGCGTGACTTTTCATGTACGCAGCTCCCTTGAGCGTGCGTGACTTTTCACCCACGCAGCTCTCTGTAGCGTGCGTGACTTTTCACCCACGCTGCTCTCTGGCGTGCGTGACTCTTCACCCACGCAGCTCTTTCAGCGTGCGTGACTTTTCGTACGCTGCTCCCCTGACCATTGCTTAACCCATTGGCTCTTGGAGTTTTGATTTTATTTCTTTAAGCTTGGCTCTTTTATAGCCCTGTATATTGATATTTTATTAGATATTTTATGCCTATTTTATATCCTTACGCCTTTTGTCACGAACTTGATTTTACTTAAGATGTTTGGAATGACTATTGTACACGGCATGGTATGACAAGGAACTAGCATAACATGTAAGCCCCCTGAATTTTCCGAATTATTTTTCGAATTTTCCAATGAATTATTTTCAATAATTCATTTCTATATAATTAATTTTGATTTGATTAATTTTGATTTAATGCTCTTTACCGTGACTTGGATTTCTAGAGCATCAGGGATGCCAGTCTCTGGAAACTTTCTTCTTGGAGTTTGTAGTAGACGAGATTTTCTTCACAGTGATATTTCGTGTCCCACTCGAACTTGTTCCCTTGTGCTCCATTTGATTCGCGCAACTTCGGGTCAATTTAGACCAATTTATCGTCTGCCGTAATTCGTGACTTAACTTCCAATTTAATTTCCGGGCCCGACATCGGTCCAATCCAGTCGACCCAATATATGGCCCTGGCCTGTTTTGAGTCTACCGTGCACGTGCCACTTGCGTGCCACGAAATTGATCTCTCTTGTGCCCCCAATTCATCCGTGAATTAATTGGCTTAAAATTTTTATTTTAATTAAATCTTGGTCTCGAACCTGTCCGATCTTAGCCCAGTACCCGACCCAATTGGGTGTAGGCCCTACCATGGCTACCCATACACCCCACTGATATTTTCCTCTTTTCCCTACTCAAAATATCTTTTTCCCTCTCTTGTATATATATATATATATATATATATATATATATATATATATATATATATAATATACACAAATATCACCCTCTCTCATTTAATATCTAACTCTCTCTCTCTCTCATCCTCACCTCACTCTCTCTCTCCTCTCCCCATGGTAGCCGAACATACCCCCCCCTCTCTCATTCTATCTCTCTACAAATATCTTATTTTCTCTCTCTCTATTATATATATATATATATATATACACATATATATATATATAATATATAACACTCTCTCTCTACCTACACTCCACTCTCTCACTTCCCTCTCACATCACCATACCCCCCCCATCACAGCCGACTTCCTTTACCCCTCTCTCACAAATATCTCTCTCTCTCTCTCTCTATTATCTCCCTTTCTCTTTCTATATTATTATTCACACATAATAAAATAAAACAATCTCCCCCTCTCTTTATTCTCTACACTCACACCCACACATGCCATGCCCCCCAGCCGAACAGCCCTTGGTCGAGCCCCATGGCCATGAGCTCCTCCCGACTTCGCCACAGTCCCCGAGCTCCTCCTTCCTCCTCCTTCCCGACTTCTCCTCCTCCTCCTCCTCCCTAACACATCCACACCACCATCTCCTTTAAACCACCACTATCATCACCATCAAAGCCGCACCACCACCTCTCTTCTTCTTCTCCACCACGCGCCCTCGCCGTGCCCGGCCAGGCCGGCCCGCACGCAGCCGCGCGCCACCAGCAGCAGCTGCGGTGGGCAGCAGCGCACCGGCGCGCACGTGCACGCGCGCGCGGGCCGCCGTCGTGCGCCGCCGCGCCGCTGCACGGCCGCCCTGGGCGACCCCCCCCACTGGCGCGCGAGCCTCCGGCGAACCCTCCCTGGGCAGCGCCCTCCTCCCCGGCGCGATACACGGGCGATTCGTGCATTTTGGACGAAATCCCGCCGTGACGCGCGATTTCGAAATTCAGAAAGTTCGCCTCGTCGCAGCAACTTCACGCCGATTTTCTGGGCAATCCGACCGTTGGATCGGCGAACTCCTTGCTCCGTCTCAATCTCGGTATATACCTCTTCGTTCACCTCAAATTTCCTCCGTTGATTTTATCGTTTGATACATCAAAACCGGCCACCAACTTGACATTTTAATTGAACTATTTTTGGACAGTTTCGTGACGTCGACTTCGCGGGTTCGTATCTTCGTCGTCACAGCTCCGTTTTGCGCGCCACCAGTTCCGGTGCACATCTGGTATAACCCTCTTCCTGCCCCCTTTAGATTTCATTTCAGTTTGAGCTTGTTAGGTCGGTCGAATTCGACGTCAAAGTTGGCCGTTCGAATTCTTTAATTTGTACTAGTTAAATTCTATTTTTGAACCCGGGACTCCGGATTCAATTTCTGACACCACCAGTAGACTCGTGGCGTCGTTCTGGCATGTTTTCATATAAAGTTTGCTTGATTTGGAGAACGTGGGCCCTGGCACGCATTTCGGTGCAAAGCGGATCCCACTTTCTGGGTCAACGGGTCATTTTGAGTTCGGCTCATCGGAATCCAACTCCGGATATACCGTTGAGTTCGTATCGTCATTCTGAACTCGTTGACATATAATTTGCTGAGTTTTGAGGACATTAGCTCCGACACGCTTTTTCGTGCAAATCGGTTTCCAATGTCCTGGTCAACGGACCAATTTGAGATCGGGTCAACGGAATCCAATTCTGGATATACCGTTGGGTTCGTATCGTCATTCTGGATTCGTGGACATATAAATTGTTAGGTTTTGTGCACTTTTATTTCAGCACGTTTTTCGGTGCAAAGTGTGTCCAACGGCGGACATCACTTTGGCCCAAAATTACCGTTTTTGCCCCTGTGTCCAAATTGGACTTTTGGACAGGCTATCCTAGCTGATTTGACTATTCTGGACACGTTGATGATATTTATTTTATCATCCGACAACATCTGTAGGTTTTCACCCTATTATTATAATCTTTCTTCTTTTGTGGTATTTTGAGTTCCATCGATTCCGGTAATTTCACAATCACTGAAATTGATGGGCTAACCTTGTAGATGTTTATAGAGACTAGCCTTGACCCTGTTTGACCATGGTTGACTGCTTTGACTAAACGTCGAAGTAGAGTCAACATTTGACCTAGGTTAGACTAGTTTTGACCTAGAGTTGACCATAGTTGACCAGTTGACCAAAAGTCAACTGTAAGTCAACCATTGACCCAATTTGACCTAGTTTGACTTGGTTTGACTTTCTGTGACCTAGTGTGACTCAGTGTGACCTAGTTTGACTTAGTTGACTGAGTCTGACCTAGATTGCGTAGCTTACACTATAGAATCAAGCCTAACACTGTTGAACCCTAATTAGTTTATATATATCTTATCTTTAGGTCTGTGGCATCACTCTGAGCATCGACCCCATTGACAGCTCAAGACCGCAGGCGAGTACATTCACTGATAGTTTTCATTGTCTTGATATCTACTATATCCGATTCAGTTGTAGTGTCTTACTTGATTCTCGACACGATAGTTCACGGACTAGTATACGTCGGATCCTGTCATGAGATGTCATTCTTGGATTTTCTTGGGATACTGGTACTTGCTCGATCTTGTTCTTGTACTTGTATTGACACCGATTCCTGAGAAGGAGTAGCTACCTTCTTAGGGAATCCCGTGCCATGACGTGTTATGTCCGGATCCATGTTACTATTCGGGAATGGGGGAATTATTAGGGGTTATGTGATCAAAGCCTCCCTGTCACTATATTGCTAGCGCCACCCTCACCTCACGTAGGGTGTAGCAGATTCCTCCGTGCGCTTGTTATCCAGGTTGGCCGGCATGTCTCTCCGTTGAGGTTACCGCGGATTGCCGGGCCAAGTGGATAACCTGTCCTGTCACTTACCCAAAGCCGATCACATAACGCTCTAATAATTCAAGGCACATTTTATATTTACTTATCTTATCATATATCATGTTCTGTTCTACATTCAGTACTTTCTCACCATGCTATGATATTCAGACACTCACATGTTCTACATGCCTTTATATTGTACTTTGATTGGAGACTAAGTTCTGCTCGGGAGAAGGGTTACAACCCCGGTCCTTGTTTGGTTTAAGGGTTGTAACTCGGCTTTCGAATGGTTCCCAGGTCGCCTATATCTTTGTCTTGTATTTCATTATACTGTCTCTTATAGTATTTGTCAATTCACATGGAACTGCTGTTAGTGTTTGTACTTGCTCATTTTCCTGACAGGATACCGTTGATAATATTTTAGGAGTTGTTATACCATTAGTGGACTTCATGATGTTGCTAGCAGAGGTGGATCTTACTATTATTCTATGTGAGTTGCCTGGTAGATATCCTTAGCTAGTCTTGTTGTTCCTTCTTATTTTCCTGTCTTATGTTTCCTTCTAGTAGTTTCTAGTTGTTCTTGTGCTTTAGCTATCCTTCTTGTCTTATCATCCCTAGCTGTTGTGATGTGACTAGAGTATAATTATAGTTATAGGCCTTCTAGATGTAGTGTATATTTATTGGGTACTAGACAGCGTTCTACCGTCGATACTGCGGCGTAGGCTGGGCGTCGTCTACGTATTCGTACCCGTATATCCGGGTGCGGGTCGTGACATAACACGACAGTGACCCGTAGTGGTGCACTCCTGACATGCCCAACCTGACATGATAGTGGCCCGTCGTGGCGCACTCCTGACAAGTACCCTGATATGATTTATCTTAATGCTGTTGCGACCACTAACACGACTTAACAAGAATAAATGGCCTGGACACCGTGGGTAAATGTGTTTGTACAAATAAATCTGTCTTGTCTTGCATCATGTCTAGGGCATGAATCCCTGGTTTCCCACGGTCAGGGATTCATACTGGATATGGCTAGGATTAATGACTAGATTAATCAAATAGTTCATGGAGAATTTCCGAGTTACCCGTTGCCCCTTTGGTCCCGGCCTTACATATATATATATATACTTGGGAATTGTTGCTATCCGTCGAGATGAGCGCACTTCCAGCCCGCCGTCGAGTGTGGTACCTTAGGACACATGTATCTTACTACAGTGTGTCTGCTATATCCAGCTATCTTTTCCTTTTTTTGCTGGGATCACTCAGGTAGTAACAAACAGGTAACCGGACTTAGAATTCTTATTACATCTTGCTAGTAATTAGGCCTGTGATAACCCTAGTTAGTTAAAGTAGTAAGCCGTAGTACTTGCTTGGCCGTGATTGATCGGATGGAGTCTAGTCCCGCTTGTCCTGTCCTGATCCTGTACAAGGTCATGACATGACATGATTACTTGTGCTTTACCTTAATCATGATTAATTACAGGTCCTGATTTCTTGTATTTTATCTTGCCGATAAATGATGGGAGAAACCAAGTTCCGTTCAGACGAAAGGTTACAACCCCGGTCCTTGTTTGGTTTACGGGTTGTAACCTGGTTATCTGAATAGTCCCATGGTTATCTTATCGTATATCACCTGCCTGGTTTCTCATTAATAATTGTCTTCATTATGTAATTATTTCCTTTTTTTTATGTTCTGATATGCTGGCTTTTGTTCTTATTTCGTGGTCTCCTTTGTGGCACTTGCTCTTTCTGGGGTCTGACCCAGCTGGTTTTGTATGGCCAGATACCGGAGCAGCAGCGAAGGATCTACCTGCTTCCCAGCCCGATGGTGAACACTAGACGGAACCCGGGCAACGAGTGAGTTTTCTATTTTGTTTCGCTCACTCTATTGTAAAATTATTCTTTTGAGGCGTTTAGCCGACGAGCACCTGTTTAGCTCGTGCACTTTACTTCTGTCTGTCTACGGGCTGTAATCATGATTGGCAACTCGAGGTTGATCATGTATGACTTAACTCTGGCTAGTCCTTACATTTTGTACGACTAGCTTCATGATCATCTGGATATGTAATGTTTGGGACGCCTTACAATTGTATATTTGGTGATCTGGTATATTGTGATTATTATTAGTTGGTTGAGATTGAGACAATAGGATAATTTATGACCCTAAGAGACTGATGGCTTGTAGATAAACCCTCACATATCTAGACAGCCGTGACCGTATAGTGAGATGGATTCCATTTCATTATACGTAGCTGGCTATGTCTGCCCCCGCTCTCCAGTATTCTTGTTCTGGGGCGTGACAGTAAGGGCTAATGAGGGATATGGTCGATCTCCGTCACTTTGTCAACGAGGGATCTTGAGTTCAAGTCATGCCAAAAGAAAGATTCGATATTTCAAAGTGGTTTATGCAACTTGGATTTATAAATATTAAAAAGTGAGATAATATTTATATTTTAAGACAAGCTAAATAACCTATTAAAAAAAATATGGTCATTTGTATTTATCCCCATTACTAATTTTTAACTATTCATGTTGTTAATTTAATCGCTACTACCCCCATTTCATCCCGTTCTCAAGTTTTAAGACCGGCAATGAACCATTTTATTCTGGATACAAATCAAAGAAATAAAATAGTAGTAATTAAATTAATAATGGAAAAAAAATAGAGTTAGTGACTAGCAAAATGGGGGTAAATACAAATAGCTCAAAAACATGATCATCTTTTTCTTTTGAAAACAAACTTGCTTCATAAACTTAATGTGAAAGAAAACTCATATCATGTAGGATATGAGAAAGCATACAAGAAGGTATCTCTTCAAACAGAGACATAGAATAACTGGAAGGGAAAGACATAGCAGCAGTGGCTAACGAATGTGCACACTGGTTCGCAGACCTGTGTACATATGAGAAAGAAATTAAAGATGCAGGATTTAAGACCATCCTTGCGTCTGCAATAGTGTGGCGAGCACGCCAGAGTGGAAGGGAGGCCGGGATGTTGATTGCATCTATTAATGGTTTACAGTCTCCTTCAACGATCACATTTTGGAGATTCTTCATACCACAAATTTCAAGAGCCAGACGAACACCCATTGCTTCAGCTTCTAAGGGTGAACCACCATCCTCTGTTTTTGACAGTGCCCATCATGAATTCTCCATTCAAATTGCGAAGAACCGCACCCGCAGCCATCTTCTCATCCAAATAAGAACCATCGAAATTAATCTTCCAGTTTTGATGAAGTGGGGGCTGCCAATTGAAAGCTTGTTGAGGCCTGAGTGATGAAGGGGGGGAAGAAGAAAGAACATATCTAAAAGATTATGTCCTCTCCTTTAACCGTGTAGCGTCTTCATAAATCTGAATTGCAGTAATTGGTTGCTGATTGAAAATAACTTTGTTTCTCGACTTCCAGATACTCCACATTTGGTAGAATAGAGATGAGACTAAGGATGGATCACCATTCTTCAAGACAGTAGTGATGATTGAAGAAACAGAAGAGTCATCATGAATCATACTTGCTATCCCAGCAATATGATCCCAATATTTACCTTTGGACTGATATGTGTTAGAGACCATAGTCTCTTCCATTCTTTAAAGTCATCATCATTGCAGCTGATAGAATTAGGGAACAACTTCTCATATATTACTCTGTAAGCTGATTTGGATGTAAAAATGCCATCGACTGTATGTATCCACATAAGTTTGTCACATGAACAATTAGCAGATAATGGAATCTTCAGAATTGCATTAGCTTCAATAGGAGGAAAGAGGAGGTGAACGAGGTTGACCTTCCATGATAAGTGATGAGTATCAATCAGGTCACTGACCTTATTTACCCATTGATTGCTGAAACTAAATCCATGCACCCTGAAATTCGGTAGAGCTGGAACCCATGGATCATCCCATATACTAATTGTTGAACCGTCTCCCACCGACCAAATGATATTACCAATAAGAAACATTATGCTATGTAGGATACTAGACCAGATACATGAGGAGGAATTGGATGGCACTGCTGTCCAGAAAGAGGTCAATGTCAAATATTTACTGATAAGAAGAGAAGCCCAAACTGAATATGGCTGAGAAATAAACTTCCATGCTACTTTGAGAACCAATGAGAGATTTGCAATATATGGATCCCGAATTCCAAGTCCACCTTGATATTTTGGTTGAGTGAATCGAGACCAAGCTGAGAAATGAATCTTCCTTTTATCATGAGAGTCCCACCAAAAGTTACGTTGATGATTGGACAGAGTGTTTGACACTGATCTTGGTATAATGTATGCAGAGAGAAAATAGGTAGGAAGAGAGGCCAAAGTGGATTTGATTAAAGTTGTTCTCCCAGCATGAGATAAGCATTTTCTCTTCCATCCCAAGAGCTTGAATAGGCTAGTATCCAGGAGAGTGCGGAAAGTAGACACTCTTTTTTTAGATTGTAGGAGCAAACGACCAAGATATTTATCATTAGGAAGCATCAGTTGAACCCCCAATAGATTACGAAATACTTCTCTCATAATAGGATCAGTTTTTCTACTGAAAAAAATGGAGATTTTTCGAAGTTAACACGTTGGCCTGACCAACCTTCAAAAGTTTGAAGAATAACCTTCACTGGAGTAATGTTATGTAAGGAACATTGACAAAAAATGAATAAGTCATCAGCAAACGCAAGATGAGAATATATGTGGTGAGAGTTTCGAACGGAAACACATTCATAGAGAGAGTTACGAACCATTGTGTTAATCAATATAGATAGAATTTCCATACACAAAACATGATCATCTTGGATTTATATACAACAAATGTGAATGTGTAACCCAATAGCCCATAACCAAATGGGCTGGTTCAGCCCACTTCCTCCCTCTCTCTATATATACAGTCCAAGTCAAATCCCAAAAAAAAAAAAAAAAAAAAAAAGAAAAAAAAATCATCATCATCCGCAGAGAAGAAGAATGAGAACCAGTCGTTGCTGCACTTTCCTGGAGATCCTGATCGCCATCATCCTCCCCCCCGCTCGGCGTCTTCCTCCGCCATGGCTGCTGCAGCGTAAGCTCCCGCCACCGCCGACCCCCTCCTCTTGTTTATTTTCCTCTTCTCCTTCTTCTTCCTGACAAATTCTTCCTCTTCACCAGTTGGAGTTCTGCATATGCCTCCTGCTGACCATCCTCGGCTACGTCCCGGGGATCGTCTACGCGGTCTACGTCATCGTCGCCGTCGATCCGGACCAGTACAGGAGGGACCACTACGAGAACTTCGTCGCCTAAATTGCTTCTTTCTAGGTCACTAAAAAAAATCCCCTCTTTTTTTTTTTCTTTTTCTTTTTCTTTTCTATTCGACGCTTATTATCGATTTCTGTATATTTTCGTTACGCCCACGTCGTGTTGCGTGGGGAAAGACCGAGTCTTCGGTCCGATTTGAACTTATGGTGCCTCTTCTTCCGTGCTGTGATGGGGATTTTCACGGAAAGATTGCTACTTGTGAACCCTTTATTGATGTGATAGTTGTGTAATTGTGGTTGGGATCCAATAAAGTTTGATTTTTGTTGTTGTTGTTGATTGTTATGTGGATCTATGGCTTAATTTTGATTAAGATTTTTTTATTGCTTTATGAACTTCTTGTCTCCTATTTTAAACTGCATATATATTCACTTTATACTGATTGGACCCAATTTAAGTCTCGTAATTGCAAGTTTGAAATTCTCTTTGCTAAGGCAATGTTGCACGGGCACCGATACAACATGATGCACTGTGTGCATGGCATCGTGTCGTGTTGGATGCGTGTTCCGACACGACACATACAATACACCGATTTTCGGAGTATCCATGCTTCCTACGCCAGAACATATTTATCATCTATGGATGTAAGGTGTAGGGAAAATAATTGATTGTTTCGAGTTACTTACTAGATTTGTATATGTGGTCTCCCTCTCCAGGAATATGCCCCTATAAGAATTTCCTAAGAAAAAAGTTGGATTCTTTGCAGTCTGCAAGCTACGTAGTGCAAAATTCAGCCATGTAGTTCTTTTGGTGTCCTCAAGAAAACTTGATTTAGTTTCATGTTATGGTGAATCTAAATATTAAATGAGAAGAGGATAGATAGGCACTTGTTTGTCTAAATCTATCTGTTAACTGTTTCATTGACCTAAAATGTAGGTAAGGTTTCATCATTTCTGTAAGGTTTGCTCCTCTACCGATGGTATATTTTCCTTGTTGAACAATTCGCACTACATTCTTTCTCCACAAATCTATCCATCATCTCACTGATTTATCTCGCAAAGTTTACCCATCAAACAGGGTAGAAGTCCAATTGATTGTATCCTTCTATGATTTCTCGATTTGAATATACTGTCAGCAAATATTTAGGAGGAATCTCAATTTTCGTGTCTCCACCCATTCTTCTCCTCCACCGCAGAAGAAACTATACACTTATTTTGGTTTTCTATGAAAATGATTCTCATGTTATTTTTGTTCTTGCATACTTAATAAAAATCTTCAAAAGTTGAGGGGGACATATCACCAAGGCCATGCTTTAGGTCCGTCCTTGTTTCTAATCATTGACCCTACATAAGCACCCGCCTCCGCTTTGAATCCTACTGCTATTATTTCTTAATCATCTAGGCTATCATGATTATGGCCTTGCATTTTGCCAAAATTTCAAATTAGGTAAGTTATTATGGTTCTTTGATACCAGAAACATCGAGAAAAATGTCGTGATACTAGACGATATATGACCCGTCTTACCAGAAATTTGCATCAGGGGACCGAAAACTATGAAGAATATGTCTTAAAAAGTTATTTGGATGCATTATACCCATGATCTAATATGTTTTAGGTGCCCTTAAGTTTCTTATTAGTTACCGTAGCTAAATGTAAGAGGTCCAAAGGGATAATGTCGAAGCCTGAGAAAGACATTAATGGATGCATGGACATGAATGCTGATATAATACCGTAGCCAAGATTGATAGAAACATTTTTTTTTATCTTTGTATAAGAAATAAGAATTTAAAGAAATAGGACCTTTTTTTATTTTTGTATATATTGAATGGATGAATAATCCATTATTTGCTACTCAAGGATATTACACAAACAAAATCCTTTTAAGCAATCATAACTAAGAGTAAATATGTTTGTTAGCATTACAGAAGACAGCCCTTATGGAGGTGAATGGAAGAAACGGATTCAAGCAGCCAGCCCCAAAAGTTTAGTATAAAGGCTTTGTTATCGTTGTTGTTGTTGTATCCAACTGAAGATAAATGTTGATGTAGCAACATTTTCATGAAAATTTAGTGAGTAAAATCATTCAGAAAGTTAATTTAGTTGGAAACTTGGAATGCAGGGCTGAAGAAAATATGTATCAAGACTTGGCTGGCTGAATGAAAATTATGAAACATAAGTTTATATTTCATATGCAGGTAGCTTGTTGAAATAGGAAGTCAAAGTGATATCATTGATTTTCTGTGTGTATATATGGACTAGCATATCAGTTCATAGGTTGTTATTGGTGTGCGTGTAAGATCTTTCTGTTGCAAATTAATCTGATATGTAGGATAATATTTGGATCTCTACTGCGGTCTTTGTTATGGAAGTGACCACAACTGGGATGATGAATGGATATATGATGAATTGCGGTTACTGGTTACATTCAAAGCTTAGGAACCTACACAATCAGTTCAGGCTATAGTGCCATCTGAATGCAAGCTCAATTGGAACCCTGATGGAAGGGGAAATGTAGTGCAATAACATGGTAACTTCTCCAAGAAAATTAGAAGTCTTACAGTTGTAAAAGAAGCTACCAATATTTAGGAGCTATTCAGAGCTTGTTGAGTTGCTTCTTGGTGTGTTAAAGATTATGAAGCTCATAGGTCATGCATGGAACAATTTTGTTCAACTCCTTGAAGGCAACTTAGAGTTGAGAATAAAATGCAAGATGAAGATCCTTTCTGTTACTATTCTTGATTGTCACTTTTGTTCTTAGCAAAATAAAGAAATATGTATCGCAAAAGCTCTTGGCAAAAGTCATAATATTATTAGCTAGACAGTTGGAAGAGAAGGCCAAATATTTATTGATTATCGATTGAAGTTTGATTATTTGCTGCTTTATTTGATATTATACTTGTAATCTTTTGTAATGGATATACACAATATGAAGTAAATCACTGCTCTACTTAAGTTTGTAATCATTGGATGCTAGAAAGTAATTTGACTGAATGTCTGTACTACGTTTGGTATGAAATTTCACTACGGGCAGTGGAAGTGTATGTCCATATATTTGTCCCAATTCATAATTTTCATCTCTATGGGTTCTACATTCTCCATTTTGAGAAGGGCCACCCTGAGTTTTTGGGTGCCCAGACAAAAATTGAATTAGTTCCCTTTTTTTTTTTAAAGTGGGGCCACTAGGCCTCAAACTCGTGTCTCTTTACATAGGAGGTGCAAGTGAACCAACTTTACTGACTGAGTCATTATGTTATGTTGTGTGAGCATTAATTTTTAAAATATTACCAAAAGTAGGGATCTCCGCTATTAAACATCCCCTAATGTTCACCGAATAACAGTCGTTTTGTTTCTTTTTGGACCGTATATATCAGTTTCTTAGCTACTCAAATTTTTACGAGATTTTGAACTAATCTATGCGGTCCAAAAAGACGGATCCAACGGTTGTTATTTCAGACATTCGGGGATGCTTACTAGCGGGATTCCCCGATCTTTCCTCATGAGCATTAATTTTTAAAATATTACCAAAAGTTATATATAAGTAACTTCTTTTTGTGTCCTCCCAAAATTTGGGTATCCTGGACAATGCCTGCCCTATGCCAAGGTCGGCCCTGATTTCGAGCCACATGATGTTGTATGATGCTATATCACTTCCTCGAAAGGGATTAATTGGTAGAGGTTTTCAGAAGGCAATTGTTATAGACACCACAAAAAAATGTTAGGGGACAACACAACACATGTTAGGGGGCAACATCAATAAGTCAAGAAATTGTTAGGAGGCAACACAATAAACTGATAGGGGACAACACCAATATTCACTCACTCTCTTCCTCTTCCTCTTCCTCTTCCTCTTCCTCTTCCTACTACTCTCTTTTTCTTGCAACCATAAAGCCTAAACTTAAAAAAAAAAAAATCATGACAATAACCAACACTCCTTCCCAATCAAGGTAAATCTCCAACCATAGCCCTAAACCTTCTAGGGTTTTTTTTTTTGTTAAATTCTACGTTTTTTTTCCCTTTCAAATCTATGTTTTATTTTATATTCTTAGATACCATCTCTAATCAATATATTTTAATAGTTTTGTAGTAGATAGTCCGTCCAGTTTGGGAGGATGAAGGACAGTCAAAATTTTGACAGTCCTGGATATGCACGTGCCAGCAGTCCTGAAGACATAATTATTTGGTTTAGGACTACAAATTTTGGCAGTTCTACCAAAACTTTGGCAATCCTAAGATAGAGACTATTAGCACAAAGAAGAAGAAGCATCTTCACCCGTTGCGGTTTCAATACAAAATTTGGTCGAACGCAGATACTCTGTCATCGATGTTTCCTGCAGGGATCGGCCCAGGCTGCTGTTTCAACGTCGTATGCACTCTGACAGACATGGAGTACGTCGAGTTCCATGGCACCACTGACACTGACAGTGACACGGCTCGTCAGGAGTTCTACATAAGGCATCCTGACGGTATTCCCATTAGCTCAGAAGCGAAGCGACAGAGAGTAGCCCTATGCTTGCAAGCAGCCATCAAGCGAAGTTTTCGCATCTTGGGGGGTCTGGTGCTCTGGAATCTGCACAGCTTTGGCTTCTTGATCAGATCCTGCTCTTAGGATCTCTCCTTCTGGGAAGTATTACACAGGATGTAAATTTGTTGTACAATCAGTATGTTTGAAAAAGTTTGAATGTTTATTTGGTTCCAATGCCTATACAAAAGAGGCCTGTAGTTTTGTACATAATATGTTCTGGAACAAGTAAAAGTTCATTCCACAGTCAAAAATGTTTCAAGCTATGGAACTGTTGATCTATTCCACAGTCAAGAATGAAGCCCCCTAGCAACTTCTTCCTGCTTTAAATTTGGCATTATGATAACAGTATCAATATACTTGAACATCAGGACTCCTTTGGTTCGCGGAAAAGTAAAGGAAATGAAATCAATTTTTTGCTCTCTTTTTTTCCGTTGGAAAATTGTAATTTCCAACAAATTTTATTTTTCGGTGCTACGTCAAAATCTCGCAAAGAGGAATAGGAATTCCAGCACGTAGGCATCCCTGCATGTTCTCCGAACTAGTTGCTGTTATATTATATTGTCTTATAGACCGTTCATATTATATCAAAATCCTCGAGAAAATAGAAAGTTTAAAAATCCCACTTTTTCTTGGGAAATTCTTATAGGAGCATATTCCCGGGGAGAGAGGGGAGAGAGAGACCGCGTATACAAATCTAGTAAGTAACTCGAAACAATCAAACAAATAACACATACAAACTACTGAAGTCCTTGTGTGTAGGCATTGGACCCAACCAAACAAATAACACATACAAACTTTTCAAACATATTGATTGTGATTGTATAACAAATTAATATCCTTTGTAATACTTTCCCAAAAGAAAGCAGAAGAGAGTAGTCGTCCCCATTCTGAAATCATTTATCCTCCTATAAAAATATGTGTCCCACTGATTTTATAAATGAATAATATCAAAAACTGGTGGGACCAATTTTTTTATTTGAGAGGGAGGGAGACTGATTTGGTACACCAAAATTGGGACATCATATCTGCAAATCCCTTACAAGGAAGTTTAGTGTGTTAGTTGATCAATAAGCTCCACATACTTTGAAAATGTGGTAACGAGAACATTGGACATTGACTTACCGTGTCACACATATTGGATACAATCTGGACACTCCCAAATATACCCAAAAATGCTAAATCACGCGAACACTCTAAAATTTGAACTGTGTCGTGTCGGACTAAGTATTAGACGCAACATGGATATTTTAAAATAGATACCATGTCATTGCAAACATGGTGTCAAATCAAAGTACTTCCAAATCAGCATTTTTTTTCTCTGGCAGGCCTACTTCTATATTTGTGTGGGCCTCCAAAGCCCACGGACCATTCTTTATTCACAACCCTACTTAGAATTCAGAAACAGCCTTATGCACCAGACCAAAGGTCAAGATGAAACCTCTCCGCTCATCTGACGGTCGTGAGCGACCCGAAAGTTGTGTCAAGTCGCCCGCCTCCATATCAATCTAACGTTAGGACAACCCACCGCCAGCTTCGAAAGAAAACTTTGCACATAAGCCCTTATATCTACCTTATTATATATAATTTTATGAATCGATTTTTTGTTTTTTTAAGCCGCTCAAAATAGTTCTATAAAAAACACAATGATAAATTTTGACTTACCCTACACTTGATTTATCCCAATTCAAGGTGCACCTCACAGTTTTGGAAAAATGTATAGTATCCCCCATTTTGGACGGAAACCGTAATTTTTTTTTTTACCAAAATGTCCTTGGCAGGCTCATTCCTCTTTCTTCTTTCCTCTCCCCCCCTCCCCCCCCCGCGGCCGCCGCACCCACTCCCCCCCTCCCTCCCTCCCCGCCTCCGCTCCCCCCCTCCCCGCCTTTGCCGTCGCCGCTCCCCCCTCCCCGTCTCTGCCGCTACTGCTGCTGCAGCCACCGCCAGAGGTGGGTGGGGGGGGGGCAGGGCGCGGAGGCGGAGGCAGGGAGGGGGGGGGGGGGAGCGGGACGGTGGTCGCGGAAGGAGAAGAGGAAAGAGCAAGGACATTTTGGTAAACAAAAAAATTGACGGTTTTCGTCCAAAATGGAGGCTACTATACATTTTTGCAAAAATGTGTGGTGCACCTTGAATTGAGATTAATCAAGTGGGAGGTAAGTCAAAACTTCTCAAACACAATAATGGTTCTCAAACTTTGCACATATCTTTCTCGTATCAAAGCCTTCTTATTATATGATCCATAATATTTAAGTACAAATATGTCCAATATTTTTATTTTTTTGCGACTCTTTTCGATATTATTACAATTTTGCTCTCTATCTCCCTATCGAACATAGTAATAATAAAACTTCAAAATGAGAAATCTAAGGATGCTTCATTGTACCCGAGGAATCCAAATAATTGAGAGACCTAAACTTTATTGATTTTGAAAAAATATCTAGTTGTAAAAGAACAACTACTAATCAAAATAGTTATATTTTATTTCTTTCAATTCGTTTTATAAAATCAAGGGCGCTAATTTTTGACAATAGATCATGATATTTTTATTTGCATATGCTTATGTATTATAAATATATATTTATGTGGTCATTCAACTTCAAGTTATACTTTGTTATGTTCGCATATCTCTCAACTTCTCGCATCTCTCCCTCCTACTCTACCGACATTTTTCATCCACTTTTATTCTCTCTAACCCTCTATATTTTTGAAAATAAATTCGTTCATGCGAGAAACTAAACGAAAAGAGAGAGCACACACACACACACACACACATATATATATATATATATATATATGTGCATGATGATAGCATGTGGGGGGTGACAAGTAGACACCCTCCCGTGAGGTGGCACCCTACCTCCCTTATTCTCTATATATAGAGGATGAGGGAGGTGAGGTGCCACCCTATGGAGGGTGTCTACTTGTCACCCCCCACATGCTATCATCATGCACCCATGTGCTTGATGATAGCATGGGGGGGTGACAAGTAGACACCCTCCCGTGAGGTGGCACCCTACCTCCCTTATTCTCTATATATAGAGGATGAGGGAGGTGAGGTGCCACCCTATGGAGGGTGTCTACTTGTCACCCCCACATGCTATCATCATGCACCCATGTGCTTGATGATAGCATGGGGGGGTGACAAGTAGACACCCTCCCGTGAGGTGGCACCCTACCTCCCTTATTCTCTATATATAGAGGATGAGGGAGGTGAGGTGCCACCCTATGGAGGGTGTCTACTTGTCACCCCCCACATGCTATCATCATGCACCCATGTGCTTGATGATAGCATGGGGGGGTGACAAGTAGACACCCTCCCGTGAGGTGGCACCCTACCTCCCTTATTCTCTATATATAGAGGATGAGGGAGGTGAGGTGCCACCCTATGGAGGGTGTCTACTTGTCACCCCCCACATGCTATCATCATGCACCCATGTGCTTGATGATAGCATGGGGGGGTGACAAGTAGACACCCTTGATAAACATATATATATATGTTTATGTCTTCCATCAACAAGTAGGACTCCTTGTACACACAAGGACCCCTCATAGAATCCGACTTTGGGTAGGAATTGGATTTCAAAATTAGATGGATTATAAAAAAAATGGTTTGGTATGGGTCTACATACTTTATACTCAACATGGATCAAGACATGTACAATGTCAAAATTTTATATAAAAATTAATATGATTTTAGTTGTTTTTTTTTATGTATAGATTGCAGCAAATATATTTGGATTCGAAATTAGTCCTGATCTAAATTCGACAATAAACGTGTAGGTGTATATATGTATAGATAAAGTTGTCTCAAACTTTTTTTTTTAATGATGGGTGTGAAATTTTAAAATATATAGCAAGATTTAAAATATTTAGGGACTTATCTACATATATATAGCAAGATTTAAGATATTTACATAAAAGTCAAGTAAATTTTTTAAGGTATTTATATGAAAGAAAGCCCTCCCAAAATTCTCCCAAAAACACAAACCCTAATCCACCGCAATTAAAGAGTTTCGTTTCTTTCCTCTCTCTCTCTCGTCTTCTCCTTCCTTCTTCTTCGTCGGCCGAGTCTCGGCGAATAATTCCCGAATCGATTCGGAGCAGAGAGAGGGGGGTTACGGTCATCACCGCCACCAGAGGATATCACCGGCGAGCTATGCAAGCGGACCAGACAACGACGATAAGCTTGAGGCCGGGCGGCGGCGGGAGCCGGGGCGGTAAGTTCCTCTCGCACTCGCCGGCTTTCGCGGCGGCGCTAGGATCGGCGTCGCCGGCCGATCTGCCGGTCCTCCGGCCGCACGTAGGCGGCGGGGCCGCAAAGGTTCGACCTTTCTGACCTTGGGTTATTTTTGTTCTCCGTTTGTCGTTTTTGCAAGTTTAGGGCTTTGAGACGTCGGCACATAACGCTCCTTATCGGACACGACACGGACACTCCACTTATAGAGGGACACAATAATACGTGCCATGATGTTTCGTATCTTATTTGTGTCCGGACAACATATGCGGTTGAGGGACCGTCGATCTAATCTCGAGCTAGATCCTTTTTCTCGTCGGCGGTGGACTGGGAAGCAGCGTGCTTCGGACACGCAGCGGACATGACACATAGACTCCGTGGAGTTTTTTTGACGGTTGATCTGAGGGGTCCAATGTCTAGCTAGATTATGATAATATTGTGACAACGTTGCAGTTGCTTTTGGTTCTTAACTTAGAAGGGGAATTTTGAATTTGAGTTTTGGTTCATTGTTCAAGTTATAGCTGAAAGTTGAGATTTTTGATAAAAAGATGGAATCTTTTGGCTTTGTTGGCCAGTTACACTGTATATGTGGCTTATAATTTAAGTTTTTAAAATATTGTATAACGAGGTTTTCTGGGTTTGGTTTACTGGATTGCAATTTTGTTAGCTTTGGCATATTTTTATACATCAATGGTGGTATATTTTAAATATTCCTGTCTTCAATTCCATGGGAATAATGGAAGGGATTCCTATTTGGTGCCACGGATTCCAGTATCACTTTCTAACCAAAGCTGATGTTTTTGATTCTAGTAGATAGTTTAGTATATTTCAATTACAAGGGAAAAAACCTTTTGTGGAGATTACCGGATTTAATTTTGTTCTATATAATTCTTTATTTCATGCAATATGTCTAGTTATGGATGATTCGTTGGATTTTGTGGTCATATAATTGATTTTATGCTTATATTTCTCTAGTCGTTTTCTGATTCTAACTAAATGTTCATATTTCAGACTGGAGAATCACGTTTCGATGGCCATGAGCGCATACGCTACACTAGGGACCAACTTCTGCAACTTCGCGAGGTACATTACTTGGCCACTTTTTTACTTTCTCAATTGTTTCTTAGCTAAGAAAGCTGTCTGTCTCAAGTGACGTAAAATCTTCAAAAGTTTATCCTGTGAATGATGTCTAAATGTCCAAACAAATATGACTATTTGATAGCATGGAATCAAATGGCTTGATGAAGTCTGGGTTTGACTTGTTACTTACTGGAAGGAACTGACTGACCAGTGAATTGTATGATAAACTAGAAACCATTTTTCAATCTTTTTCTAAGCTAGAAAATATGTTTTCTCTGGCAAAGTAGAGAACATGCCCCCCCCCCCCCCCCCCCCCCTCTTTTTTTCTAAAGGTATATCTTGTGAATTATGTACCAAATAAGAAAACCAAAAATATTCTCAGTAAGAACCTTAATTATTCTTCTTTCAGAAGAAGCTGACTAGTGAAAATGAGAACAACTACTATTTGAAGAAAGATTCTTGAACTTTAAGGTTGGTAGAAATTAATGTCCCAGACTTAAAAGAAACCTCCCGAAATATTTTGGTGTGAACCTTCAATCTTAGTTGGAGGAAATTGGTGGAGAAAATCTTGGCCATCTTTTGCAGAATTGCCGATATCAGTACATGTTTGTTGTATTGTCTCTGTCATATCGGCAATATTGCCCAATACCAACATTGGAAATATATTTTCCAGTGAAATCAGCAAAGAAGGAAAGAAGTATGTGAAAAAATAGTGCACACACAATGATCCTGTTGTGCGACTTCGAAGATCTACACATTGCAGTGTCCTGATGATACTTCTTGTCAACACTAACCATTACCATTCGTCGAAGTTGTATACTTGTATATCTACAAATTTCACAGCAGTCATCCATCTTAGTATTATTGCTCTCAGAATTATCTGTTATGAGTTACGATTCATGAATGCTGAATATTATTCCAGTCAAAGTAATGACAAACCACACATAATACATAGAATATACTTGAATGTTATGAAACATTTTTCTGATCTTAAAATATTTTTTATTATCTTTTGGCTTTTGAAAAGTACTCCAAAATTCAGATCTGATGAAATCTAGATACCGATACTCAATAGGAAGGGTCCAAAACTGATTCCAGTCATGATAGATGCAAATCTTGATTCAAACACACCAAGAACAGGACAAACATGGATAGAACACAACACACCAAGAACAGGACAATGTACCGATAGTTGTGGTTGGGAAGAGTAGGCGGGTGTCTCACAGGGAAAGATTGTAGTTCTGGGATGCAAAGCACTGCGAGCCTTAAAAAAATCGAAGAGTTTTGCTATACAACAACAACAACAAAGCCTTTATCTCGAATTTATGGGGTAGGCTATTTGAATCACCTTCGTCTATGTTAAGGGCCATGTCATATGTAATGCTAACAAAATCCATATCTTTTACCACTTCAAACCATGTTCGTCTAGGCTTACCACTAGTCGTGGCGGTTCTATTAACTACTATTTTTGCTTCTCCTTACGAGATTATCTATTGGTCTCTATTGTACATGTCCAAACCACCTAAGTTGACTTTCCTTCATATGATTCTCAATTAGCGACACCTCCAACTTTCTACGGATATATTTATTTTTTATCCTATCCTTTAATGTATTGCCACTCATCCATCTTAGCATTCTCATTTCGGCATACTAAATTACTCGGCATGTGCTTCTTAGTTGTCCAACACTCTATTCCATAAAGCATGACTGGTCATAGAGTATATATTGCGAATTTTTCTCTTTAAACTTCAGAGGTATATTTCGATCACAAAGTACTCCAGAAGCACTCCTTTATCATGACTCCTCTATCATGATGATGATTGATCCTAAATACAAAAAACTAGCACTTTTAGGTTTCTCTTGCCCATCTATATAGACTCCCCCTCATTTCTATCTGACTTTGGGTTGAAGTTACATCGATTAAGAGTAATTAGGAGTCGTGACTCATAATGTAAGGGAAAGCTTTGCGATGTAATTGGGGACGGATAGTAGATCCATTACATCGATTCAATTAATTTTGTTTTACAGTTCTAAATGACTTCTTCTGTTTTGTATTTAGAGCAGTTTTGTACTCGGAGGAACCCGATTCGAGGGTGAGGATCCTTAACTTCTACCGTACTCTTCAATTGGAAGCTTCTAGATTCTTGGTCTGTTTACAATGTTTGTAATATTACTCTTATACAGAATTTCAACCTTATTCCTGGGTGAAAAGGCACTAGTTCATGCTTATTTGCCAATGCACTTTCTTGATATGGACACAATTCATGTATATGGTTTCAGAAAACTAGCATCATGAAGTCAGGGCTCAGTATTTCTATTTCTGATAATCTTCTGAATCTCGATCTCATCTTTGTTTTATACATGAAAGGTTGTGGATGTACCTGCGGATATTCTGAAAGTCAAGCATGAAATTGAAGTTGAACTTTTTGGTGAAGAGCAAACTTGGGTTCGCAATGATTCCAATGTAAGTTCTAGTACTTGCAACTTGCTTTGTTTTTTAATTGTACTTTCTATTTAAGTTTTTCTCCAGAAACTAGAGGCCTTTGAGTATCATATACATACACTTCTTTGCGTGTGTGCGCATTTCATATTTATATATGTGAACCACTTTGTTTGTACAATTGTATACTCTGTGTAATCTACTAACATGTATATTTCTTCAGTCACAAACTCAATCACAAAGCCACTCTTATGAGCCTGATAATCGTGATTGGCGTGGTCGCTCTGGACAATTACCCTCTGCTGGAGAAGAGAGATCTTGGCTTACAGATCGTGATAATAAGGAACCCGGCCAAAATAGGGAGGATCTGTCAGGTTCCCAATTTTCATCAAGAGTACAGGTTTCCTCCTCCCAAGGCATACATGATTCTATTTTATCTCGGTGATATCACATTCTTGTAATTATTATGTTAATTTTCTTCTATTGCTAGTTGCTCTTGAATGGTCTCTCTTGTTCGGTAGTAGTTGCCTCATTTGTTCTCTGTCGTGGTATAAGTTGCCAACTGTAAATTCTTTTGTCCCACAATAATCTGCAATAATTGTTATTATTTTGACTAGATAACTGTTGTTTAACTAAACAAGTATGGACTAGAAAATTGCTTGTTCATGTTGCTGTGTAAGCGTTTCCATAATAATGGGGTTGGTTATGGAAGTCTAGTTTTGGTAGGAAGATCGACATATTGCTTAGTCTGCTGTAACCTGCACACCCCTTTTAAGTCGATGCCAAATTTCGGATCAAAGTTGGTTAGTGACATTTAGAAAAACCTACTTCTGGTCATACGGTTTGAGCTTGTGCAATTAAGTACCAAGTACAAATCCTCTAAAATTTTCCTGGACTAAGAGTATGGGAAGAGATGAAAGATTATAAACATGTGTTGCAGCCTACAGGGAATCACTTTCGTCTCTAGGGTGTGGATAAGCGAAGTACAAAAATAAAACAAGTCCTTAGTAGTGCTAGTTATAATAAATATCTTCCTTGGCCCTTGGTAAAGCTAAAAGATCAAAATGTTTCTAGCAGATACACCGACAAGCGTTTCCTGTATTATACTGGTCAACATATAAACTTAGACAGCATTCTTCCTTTAGATACTTTGCTTCAGTACATTTGATCACATTGGTCTCGACTGAGCTTGCAGCAATTACACTAGTCGATTTATCTATTATTACATTGCGATGCTATTGTGGTTTATTGGAATGATCTTCTATGCTACATATTATTCTCACTGTACTATAGTATTGCTGGGTTGAACATCTTTTAAGAAGGAAATGGTGCTTTAGTCAGAGGATATGATATATTTCTGATATATCAAATATCAACTTAGTGTAGATGTCCTCTTGTGTGTTTTTATGGAGTTGAACAAGTCTCTCCTCCCCTCCAAACTTTTTAAAAGGTTTTATCACAAATATGATGCTTAACTTGAATGTCTAACAACTCCTTGGCTTTTCAAATATTCTGGCTGTTAAATGGCGATGCTCTTATTATTCTGTTTATATTCCTATTTCCTATTGATAGTTAGTCAGTATGAGCTCCACTTATATCAGGAGAAAGGACTATATGCTCTTTTATGGGTATGTTAAAGCACTCAAGAAATTCTTGATTTAACATTATTAGTTCTCAGCTATTATTTATCTTGTGCATCTAAAACTTGAGATTCGTCAATTTGAAGAAAGTAAGGATTTGGTACTGTTGTTATGTGATCGACGTCGCTCTGAAACCCTATGGTTCTATTTAGCAAATTGTTTGCTTTTCTCTAGGAGAATCATTTTTATTGTCCACATAATTCTTTCTCAGGTGAGCAAGTCCAAAACTGCACTTTCAAATTAACAATTAAACTGGCCTTTTTAACATATGGTTCTGCTATTTTTAAATGTCATGTGATCTGCACTTCAGTAGATCTGCTTATTTGACTGCAACTACATGTGCTAGTGCTGATTCAAATTCAATATGGCTCGACTTAGAGACAACCCCAACTATAAATCTGTGTTCTATGTATAGTTCTTAATCCTTGTTTTAGTTACATTTAGATCTGTCTTATCATGTGGGTCAGGTAGAAGAACTAGATCTAACATATAAATGCCTTTAATTGGACGTGGTCGAATGTGTAGTCTCATGCTTTGAACATTGGTCCGAATGGTGATCCTCTCTCTGAACAGTTTGGTCATGAATATGTCTGTACATTTAGATCTGTCTTATCATGTGGGTCAGGTAGAAGAACTAGATCTAACGTATAAATGCCTTTAATTGGACGTGGTCGAATGTGTAGTCTCATGCTTTGAACATTGGTCCGAATGGTGATCCTCTCTCTGAACAGTTTGGTCATGAATATGTCTGTACAAGATGTGTATCATGATCGGATAAGTTGTATAAAAAATAGTTGAAAAACATTTGCCATAATTGTAAAACTTTTAGACATTATAACCTGGTTGACTCTGACTCTGAATTGTTTGGAAAAACTAACTCCGTGGTTATAAAAGTGATTGTTAAACCTTGGTTCGCTCTCGGGCTGATGCCTTTGGAATTTGGATATTGTTATAGTGAGTTTAGAGAAGCAAATGATTTTTCACATGCAAAGTTCGAGGTATACCTTTTTTCACACACACACACTACAGTCACCCCCCATTTGTACCCCTCCCATACTCAAAAGTTTTCATGTGTTCCACTTCCTAGTTCCTACACAATTAGAAAATTTATTAAGCATAGATCCAAATATCGCTATGGTAGGTGGATGATTACTCTTTTTGCTTTTTAATTTTTTTTAATTTAGTAGGTTGAAATTAATGTTCAGAAAGGAGGATGTCAGCTGCTAGTCGATCTTACCATGCAATCTGAACCTACAGGTTTCCTGTTACCCGCCTCTCGAGGCAATCTGTCAACCCAGCTGTTTTTACTTAAAATTGAAGTGGATGAATACATATTTTGTTCGAAGCATATAAACCACAATGTCTATGTTAGACCATCTGTTTTCAAGGAGTTGTTATGTTGGACTCTGAGAAGGAAGTATCTAAATTGAAGTCAATATGTACACAATGATTTTAAGTTGTCATTCAGCAAAAAGGTTAGCATATTTACCAAAGGTTGGGTAACCCGATGGTTGAGGCCTTTGGTATGGGAAGGGGAAGTCCTGGGTACGAGACCTGGGGAACAGTAAGTGACTGGCTTTTATCTCAAAAAAGAAGATAAAAGAAAAAGAAAGCGAGATTATTTAAATTGATGTTCAGTACAGACAAAGAACTATTATTTTGCATAAATGTGAGAATATTTGGAGTATTCTGTATTGGTCAAACCTGAAAAAGAACTAAAATATCTAAATGCACTATTGATTCCAATGATTTGACTTGCAGTGTAGTCTATGACAGTGCAAAAGTGCACTTTCGAGAGGACTTGACACCATAAGCAAACTAGCCTATCAAGGCCCATAACCTGCTTTTGCTTAATTGTTCAGGAACTGTAATTCACTTTGGCACTGCACTGGTTATTATGTTTTCAATTAATTTTTTTTTCACTTTGCATAAGTTAAAATGATAAGCGAGTCTATTGAGAGTTGTCAAAGGAGTGGCACATAAAAGATCAGGCTTCCAATGATATGATGTTTTTGTTGGTTGAACTTGTAAGCATTTCACATGGTTAATGCTGCCATATTTGATTTTTACCCCTTTAATAGCATATCTTGGCAGGTTGAGTAAAAGGAAGACCATTGTAAGGCAGTTGGATAATATTATTACTCATTTAATGTTTCTGCAGATTCTCATAGGTTGTACTTTCTGCATTTGTGTCATGTTGACTTTTGCACTTGGAAGTAAACTTTGCCACTGGTTGCGACTCCATATTAGTGTGCCCTTAAGTGTGTGTTAAGAATCTATGTGGAATGTTTTCTCAGATAGTGGATATCTTAGTGAAGTTCTCAAGTTTGTTTTTCTGCAATATTTCTTCTTTGGATCTATGTATGTTGATTCCATCTTTTTAGAATACAAGGGATTACATAGTGAAGTTGATTCCATGTGGATCACTCACTATACGCTTACCTGTGATCAACCTTTTGTTGATCTTCTTTTCTTTAAGTTGTGAATTATTATATTTTAGGGCACTGATCCCACATTTTTTGAACCATGTTTTGGTATTTGGTCTTAGTAGCATTTTTGCCCCTGCTGACATTTGTATTATTGTAACCAAGCAGGGGGGGCCTGCTCCTGCTCTAACTAAGGCTGAAGTGCCGTGGTCTGCTCGAAGAGGCACTCTCTCTGATAAAGACAGGGTTTTGAAAACAGTAAAAGGGTAATGGCATTGTTATCTACCTTTATTGGTATTTATCCCTTCTTCTTGAACATCTAGTAAACAACATCAGTTACTCGTTGTGGCTCTGATAAAATATTTGTGACATTTCCCCCTCAAAATTGGATATGGATAAAATCTTCTTGCATCTGGCAGGAATATTTCTTAGTATTTCAATTTGTAGTATATCCTCCTTTTGATGTTTTATCGGTTAGAGTGGTTGATAGTTGCAGAAGGGTAGTTTTATGAACTTTATTTTGTATCTACATTGCAGAATATTAAACAAGCTGACGCCTGAGAAATTTGATCTCCTCAAGGGTCAGTTAATTGATTCTGGAATAACAACACCTGATATTCTAAAGGTTCCCAAGATTCCCACAAAATTTGATATCTTACTACTAATCATGGTGAGATTGCTAACATAATCTGATGTCGCAGGATGTCATTACATTGATATTTGACAAAGCAGTTTTGGAGCCTACCTTTTGTCCCATGTATGCTCAACTATGCTGCGATCTAAGCGAAAAACTCCCTCCATTTCCCTCAGAGGAGTCAGGTGGAAAAGATATCACATTCAAGCGAATACTTTTGAATAATTGTCAAGAGGCCTTTGAAGGTGCTGATAATTTGAGGAGTGAGATCAGGAAACTTACTGGTCCAGACCAAGAGTCAGAACGTAGGGATAAAGAAAGATTGGTGAAGCTTCGCACCCTTGGTAACATTCGCCTTATCGGTGAACTTCTAAAGCAAAAGATGGTCCCTGAGAAAATTGTTCATCACATCGTCCAGGTTTCTAGATGCAATATTCTTTTTGCTGTCTATTGCCAGATGCTTGATGTTTTTTCGGGTAACGAATTGCCTGAATTATGATAATATGTACAGGAATTGCTGGGTCATGATGGGAAAACTTGTCCAGCTGAGGAAAATGTCGAGGCTATCTGTCAGTTCTTTAACACGATTGGTAAGCAGTTGGATGATAGCCCCAAGTCTCGTCGTTTCAATGATGGCTATTTCAACCGGCTAAAGGAACTTGCAAGGAACCCTCAGCTAGAACCAAGGTTGAGATTTATGGTTCGTGATATCCTTGATCTGCGTAGCAACAAGTGGGTCCCACGACGGGAAGAGGTAAACTATCCAGTTCTATGAATTTATCTTGTAGCTGATAAGATTTATAGCTTTCTTTATTTTTTGCTTTGTAAATGGTCTTGAATAAAATGTTCTGCACTCACTGGTCTAAGACTTGTTTACAAACTGAAGGCGAGATAAGATGGGGACAATAGGATATAATGGGCGTTTATGGTGGAGAGATTTGGATGGAAAAAAGGACCCATACAATCCACGTACCCGACCTGAAATATCTCGAATATATGTGTTTGGATATAGAATTCCGAATCGAGAAAGATTCTGGTCACCTTTGGTATGTCTTTGGACTGGTAGCTTATTGTGTAGGGTATAGATAACCTATTTTCGAACCGACTAATATTCCTTCATGTGTATAAGATGGGATGTCTTATACAAATAAAGAAACACTTTTCCTAGTAGTCTTTTCCTAGTAGTTCCTGGTGTCTTAATCGGCTCCATAACCGCTTGCAGCTGGCTCATTGACACGTGGGCCAAGGCAAAGCCCACCAGACCATTCACCAAACCTGGCCAATATGTCAATGCACTAGAGGCAGGGCGCATGGAACGATTTAGGTACTTTCCCACTATGTTAGTACTTAGTACTAGTATATATGCACGCACGTATTTCATACTAGTTGGGAAGAGCAAACAATAGTCCCTTCATATTTTATTACTTGAGAAGGGCAAACAACATTCCCTTAAGTTTTTTTTACTACTCGAGCAAACAACAAACTCCCTTAATTTTTTTTTCTATACATAATTACCTAACTACCTATGTTAAATTTGATGAACAATTTTAATTAGTAAACATAGGTAAGGTCATTTTTGGAACAAAAACTTTCACAATGAAGTCTCAACTTTTCCTATTATATAGTAGTATAGATTAGACAATCATGACTGATAATGATTGAAAAGGATATCTATTGAAAATCATCTTGTGTATAAATTCACATCTATGACAATGTTACACTTGAAATCTTTACATGGTCATAAAATATCATATATGCTTCAATTTTTGAGAAAGTTCTAGTAATAGATCTACTGAGTAAAGAAGAAAACAAATGAGCGAGAAAGTATCTGGACCAACCTGAATATAACGGAGAGGGTTTGGATAGTCTTAAAGTTTAAATCAGTTTCGGTTAGAGTATGATGCTCCTAAAACTTATTGAGTTTGATATCTGTATAATAACCCATCTATTGCTCGGTAACCGATTGATTTGTGGCTGTATAAAGTCTACCATGGATAACTTTAAGATGTATGGTAGATTGAATATGAAAGGTGGAGGGATCACAGATTCACAATGATGATTTGATCGTCATGGTGTGAAAACGCGCTACTAAAAGTGATAAGAGTTCATAATGATCGAAGTTGTACAAAAGATCTATGCAGGTTTGATGTCAAACCAAGTAGTGTTTTTAGAGGAACAATCAGTAGGAACAGTTAAGTCTGAACTCAAGTACTTGATGCTTATGCTTATCGATCACTACTCTTTGAGAAGATATTGTGAGATTTTGATATGCAACATTGAGAATTAAAGTTTTAGTACGGACTTGTTTTTTTAGAGAGCAACGGAACTTGCTTAGTTCTATTGAACATCATCTCCTGCTTGGTTTTGCAGATTAAAGCCAAGACTATTTCAGAAATCCACAGTGAAGCAGAGAAGAACCTTGGGTTGCGTCCTGGAGCAACTGCAGGCATGAGGATGGGTGGCCATGGTGCAGGTGCTTTAGGAGGCCTCCCAAGTCCTGGTGGCTTTCCTAGACCTGGAGCTGGAGGCATAATGCCTGGAATGCCAGGAGGAAGAAAGATGCCCGGAATGCCGAGCCTTGACGGTGACAATTGGGAAGTCCCGCGATCTAAATCGATGTCCAGAAACGAAGCTGCTCGTGGCCCAGTTTCTATGGTTGGAAAAACAGCCCCAATCAACTCAAAGCTGTTACCAGAGGGTAGTGGTGGTGTTATTACAGGTAGAACTAGTGCATTATTGCAGGGCAGTGGAATGGCTGGTGGCATGCAAGCTCGTCCTTCAGCTCTTGTTTCAGGTCCAGTGGATTCTCCAGTTCAAAACATGAAGCCTCTTGGGCCAGTTACTCCAGCGCCTCATGTTGCTGAAAAGCAAGTGGCAGCTCCGAGGATGAACCCTAAGGAGTTGCACAAGAAAACTGTTGCACTCCTCGAGGAGTATTTCCATGTACGTATCCTAGATGAAGCGTTGCAGTGCATCGAGGAGTTGAAGAGTCCCGAATACCACCCAGAGGTTGTGAAGGAAGCAATCAACCTTGCTCTAGACAAGGGGCCATCTTCGATTGACTCGGCTGTTGAGCTTCTCGAGTTCTTACTTGTTAAGAAAGTTCTTACTCCAAGAGACTTGGGAACTGGCTGTTTGCTTTATGGGTCAGTGTTGGATGATGTTGGCATCGACTTGCCCAAAGCACCGTTTTATTTCGGTGAACTGGCTGGGAAGCTTATTCTTGTAGGTGGGTTGAGTTTCAAAGTGGTGGAGGAGATCCTGAAGAAGGTCGAGGACCCCATGTTCCGGTCTGCAGTACTTGATGCTGTTACGAAGAGCGTCCAAGCCAGCCCATCTGGTCAAGCAATATTGGATGCACAGGCAGACGACATCAAGGCATGTGAGATCCTGGTTTCCTGATTTGGGGGTTGCTTCCGTCGCCTTTCTGTAACTGTTATAAGACTAGATTCTGGATGGTCCGTTTAATTTTGCCCTGTTCTTTTCTGCCTTCCCTCTTTTTTCTTCGACGAGGTGAGCAACTTTTGAGTTACAGTTATCCCAACTTGAGGAACACTAAAACTTATGAGCTGTATATTTCACCGAGGTCCGACATGAATGTTCGTTATTAATTCGCGAATTAGTGAAAGAATGCCATGGTTTTTCGGCCTCGGCCATGGAAGATCAGTTATTGATAGCAGGTATTTTGTATTAGTTGTATGGAATTGGAAGTTGCAAGGAAACATAACCTGTAGTTCCTTACTGTTATTACTGTGATTCAGGCTGTACCCTTCGTTTTGTTGGAGGTGGTTGGCTTTCTTGGGGATGAGTTTTCTAACCTGCATTGAAAACTAGTACCTCGTCTGGTACATTGTAATGTAATCGTAATCGCAATGCAATCAAATGATTTTTTTTTTTTCTTTTTTTCATTTGATTACATTGCGATTACGATTA
Source organism: Iris pallida (assembly GCA_029216955.1). Taxonomy (NCBI): domain Eukaryota; kingdom Viridiplantae; phylum Streptophyta; class Magnoliopsida; order Asparagales; family Iridaceae; genus Iris; species Iris pallida. The sequence goes on along the minus strand of JANAVB010036020.1, from coordinate 4,427,047 downwards.
CATAACAGTGAATCAAACGATCAAATGGGATCTAGCTTACTAGTTTCTTCGGCTTGTACTTTGTTACCATAAACTTACCAGAAATTCAAGGTTGCAAAATGTACGCATTGACAGTGCTCTAATGAATTATAACTGCCAAATTTTTTGCGGTTTGTGCATATTTAGGGTTGTCAAAATTTTGGTAGTCCTTCGTCGTATGACTGTTTCGATTCTGAAGCTTCGTGACTTCATTAACAGAGTTTGAAACTTCAGAAATAGTCCAAATAAAACTATATACTATGAAACTATGCAAAATATAATATGGATTAAGGCTTAGGAATTTAGTGGTGGTGTCCCCTAACAAGTTTTCCAAAAGATATATTCGGTATTGGAAGTTAGACATTTTTTTTTACGAATTTGTGATATCCCTAAGTACTGATATAGTGCCTTTAAGATTTGTTGTATTTAACTGAAAATTAGTCTTGATATTTACTAAGATGTATATATTTTATATATTATTATTAGAAAGACTAAAAAATAGTTGTTGTAAATTTTTTTTTTATTAAGACTACTCAAGAAGACTAAAAAAATATTACTTTAATTATTCTAAATTTATTATTATATTATTATATTAATATTATTTTGTATCTATATGCAACACGAATAATATTTTCGTGACAAAAAGTGAAATGCAAGTCTAATAAACACAGAGAGTGGAATGTAAGTACAAATTTATATTAATAAGTGAGGACGAAAGTCAAAAAATCCCATAATTTAAATTAGTAAACATATCTAAGGATACATTTTAAAAAAGGGAAATTTTGACTTTAGTTCCACTTATCAATATGAATTTGTACTTATATTTCATTTTTTGCGTTTATTAGACTTACATTCCCTTTTTCTTTTCTTTTTTTCACTTTTTGTGTTTATAAGACTTAGAGCATCCAAAGTGCGAGAGATTTCACGTGCTACATTTTGACTTTAACTAAATTTTGTAGCACTTGAAGACTACAATGGGCACTTGTCCATTCTTAAAAAATTGCTAGAAAACTAAGAGACACTCCAGATTTAGAACGTGTGCTAGTTCTACTACATAGATGTTAATTTGAAGTGTACCATTATGTGTCAATATCAAGTAGACACTCCAAAAATTATAATTTACACAATTCCTAATAATTTGGAGTACGTGTTTGGAGTGTCTCCACTGTGGATGCTCTTGCACTTCACTTTTTTGTCACGGAAAATATTCGTTTTGTCACGAATTTTTTTTGTTTTGAAAATAAGTCTAATAAACTGTCACGCCCCAGAACCAAAATACTGGAGAGCGGGGGCGGACATAGCCAGCTACGTATAATGAAATGGAATCCATCTCACTATACGATCACGGCTGTCTAGAAATATGAGGGTTTATCTACAAGCCAACAGTCTCTTAAGGTCAGAAATTATCCTATTGTCTCAATCTCAACCAACTAATAATAATCACAAGATATCAGATCACCAAATATACAATTGTAAGGCGTCCCAAACATTACATATCCAGATGATCATGAAGCTAGTCGTACAAAATGTAGGGACTAGCAAGAGTTAAGTCATACATGATCAACCTCGAGTTGCCAATCATGATTACAGCCCGTAGGCAGACAGAAGTAAAGTGCATCGAGCTAACAAGTGCTCGTCGGCTAAACGCCTCAAAAGAATAATTTTACAATAAAGTGGGCAAGACAAAAAGGAAAACCCACTCTTGGCCCGGGTTCCGTCTAGTGTTCACCATTGGGCTGGAAGCTTGGTAGATCCTTGGGAGCTGCTCCGAAATCTGGCCACACAAAACCAGCTGGGTCAACCCCAGAAAGAGCAAGTGCCACAAGGGGGCCACGAAATAAGAACAAAAGCCAGCAATCAGCACAATAATATAATTACATAATAAGAGACAGTAATTTAAGAAAAGCATGATAGGTGAATATAAAAGACAATCTTGTACAGAATCGATAAAAGACAGAGCATATGGAAAGCATGACAGGATGATATACGATGAGATAACCATGGGACTATTCAGATAACCAGGTTACAACCCGTAAACCAAACAAGGACCGAGGTTGTAACCCTTCGTCTGAACAGAACTTGGTTTCTCCCACCATTTATCGGCAAGGTAAATATAAGAAATCTGGTCATGCAATTATTCATGATATAGAATTAAGATAAAGCACGAGTAAGCGTGTCATGTCAGAAATTGTACAGGATCAGGACGAGACAAGGCTGGACTAGACTCCATCCAATCAATCACGGCCAAGCAATAAATACGGCTTGCTACTTTAACTAACTAGGGTTATCACAAACCTAATTACTAACAAGATGCAATGAGAATTCCAAGTCCGGTTACCTGTTTGTTACTACCTGAGTGATCCCAGCAAGAAAAGAAAAAGATAGCAGGATATAGCAGACACACTGTAGTAAGATACATGTGTCCTAAGGTACCACACTCGACGGCGGGCTGGAAGTGCGCTCATCTCGACGGATAGCAACAATTCCCAAGTATATATATATATATATATATATATATATATATATAAGGCCGGGACCAAAGGGGCAACGGGTAACTGGGAAATTCTCCATGAATTATTTGATTAATCTAGTCATTAATCCTAGCCATATTCAGTATGAATCCCTGACCGTGGAAAACCAGGGATTCATGCCCTAGACATGATGCAAGACAAGACAGGTTCATTTGTACAAACACATTCACCCACGGTGTCCAGGCCATTTATTCTTATCAAGTTGTGTTAGCCGTCGCAACAGCATAAGATAAATCATGTCAGGGTACTTGTCAGGAGTGCGCCACGACGGGCCACTATCATGTCAGGAGTGCACCACTACGGGTCACTGTCGTGTTATGATAGTTCCTTGTCATACCATGCCATGTACAATAGTCATTCCAAACATATTAAGTAAAATCAAGTTCATGACAAAAGGCGTAAGGATATAAAATGGACGTAAAATATCTAATAAAATATCAATATACAGGGCTATAGAAGAGCCAAGCCTAAAGAAATAAAACCAAAGCTCCAAGAGCCAATGGTTAAGCAAGGGGGTCAGGGGAGCAGCGTAGGTGAAAAGTCACGCACACTAGGGAGCAGCGTAGGTGAAAAGTCACGTACGCTGAGAGAGCAGCGTAGGTGAAAAGTCACGCACGCTACAGGGAGCAGCGTAGGTGAAAAGTCACGCACGCTACAGGGAGCAGCGTAGGTGAAAAGTCACGCACGCTGAGATAGCAGCGTAGGTGAAAAGTCACGCACGCTGAGAGAGCAGCGTAGGTGAAAAGTCACGCACGCTTGTCACGCCCCAGAACCAGAATACTGGAGAGCGGGGGCAGACATAGCCAGCTACGTATAACGGAATGGAATCCACACCGCTATACGGTCACGACTGTCTAGATATGTGAGGGTTTCACTACAATCCATCAGTCTCTTAAGGTCATAAAATAGCCTATTGTCTCAATCTCAACCAACTAATAATAATCGCAAGATATCAGATCTTCAAATATACAATTGTAAGGCGTCCCAAACATTACATATCCAGATGATCATGAAGCTAGTCGTTATAAAATGTGAGGACTAGCAAGAGTTCAGTCATACATGATCAACCCACGGGGCTTGTCAATCATGTTACAGCCCGTAGGCAGACAGTAAGTAAGTACAATCGAGCTAACACTTGCTCGTCGGCTAAACGTCTCAAAAGAATAATTTACAATATTACAGTGGGAGAACAAAAGAAACCCACTCGATGCCCTGGTTACGCCTGGTGACCACCATCGGGCTGGAAGACAGGTAGATCCTTTGCTGCTGCTCCGGAATCTGGCCATACAAAACCAGCTGGGTCAGACCCCAGAAAGAGCAAGTGCCACAAAGGAGGCCACAAAATGAGAACAAAAGCCAGCAAATTAGCACAATAATATAATTACATAATAAGAGACAATAATTTAAGAAAAACATGATAGGTGAATATAAAAGACAATCTTGTACAGAATCGATAAAAGACAGAGCATATAGAAAAGCATGACAGGATGATATACGATGAGATAACCATGGGACTATTCAGATAGCTAGGTTACAACCCGTAAACCAAACAAGGACCGGGGTTGTAACCCTTCGTCTGAACGGAACTTGGTTTCTCTCACCATTTATCGGCAAGATAAATATAAGAAATCAGGTCAAGTAACAATCTGGAGTGACAATCATTATAGTGACAATGTGGAGTGACAATCTTTATAGTGACAATCTTTCAATCATTCTGGTACAATCTTACAATCAATCAATTCTAGACAATACTATACTGGACTAGACTCCATCCAAGCAATCACGGCCAATCATTGCCTACGGCTTTCTACATTAACTAACTAGGGTTATCACAATCCTAGTTACTAGCAAGATGCAATGAGATGCTCCAAGTAGTCACAGGCCCTGCAGCTATTCAGGTTATCCAGGCAATCATTATAGTGACAATCTGGAGAGTACAATGCATTATAGTGACAATAGAGTTCAATCATTTAAGTGACAATGGTGGGTGCCCCACATAACAGTGGGCTGGAAATGTGCCCTACTCGTCGGCAGGCTACAAGTCCAATCATTTGCGGTGGGATAACGGGATCGCCTGTAACTGGGGAACATCTCTTCATGACTAGTGAATTATACTAATTATTAACCTTAGTCCAATTCAGTAGGTACTCCTGACCGTGGTACTCAGGAGTCCCCTCCTAGACATGATGCAAGACATGACTGGATTATTTGTACAAGCACAATCGCCCACGGTGTCAGGATTAATTATACAGGTTATGTCATGTCAGGTAGCCGTCACAACAGCTATTCAAGATGTATCAGGTCAGGTTATCATATCAAGTGTACTAGTCAGGAGTGCGCCACGACGGGCCACTATCAGGTCATGCTCAATTATCAATTCCAAACATATCCAGTAAATTCGTGATTATCAAGTTCAGGACAAAAGGCGTAAGGATATAAAATGGATATAAAATATCTAATAAAATATCAATATACAGGGCTATAGAAGAGCCAAGCTTAGAGAAATAAAACCAAAACTCCAAGAGCCAATGGATTGCGCAAGGGGTCAGGGGGTTGGATTGCGCAGGTGTCAGCTGCGCAGGGTGCCAAGTGCGCAGGGGCACAGGGCGCAGGGGCAGATGGCGCATGGGTCAGATTGCGCATGAACAGACTGCGCAGGAGTGAACTGCGCAGGGGCAGATTGCGCATGAGCAGACTGCGCAGGAGTGAACTGCGCAGGGGTGGATTGCGCATGAGCAGACTGCGCAGGAGTGAATTGCGCAGGGTGAAGTGCGCAGGAATGGTTGGCGCATGGGGCTGAGCGCAGTTCACCATAGGACAAGCTGCGCGGTCGGTACTGCGCTAAAGAGCGCAGGCCGAGAGGGGCTGCGCAGTCCAGTACTGCGCTAAAGAGCGCAGGCTGCATGCTGCTACTCGAGGCCGAGAAGAGCACCAAGAACACCAAGAATTCAAACTTTCATATCTTTGTCAAATCAAAGCCAAATCTAGATTTTCAAAGTTCTAACTTGAGTAAAATTGAATTCTCTTCCACATAGAAGCATCAAAATCCACAAAAACACAACTTAAATAGATCAAAACCATATAAATCCGAAAATGGGGAAAACTTAGATCTACAATGTAAACTCTAAATCACAAAATGTCAAGTTCTAATGTTGTTCACCATGGCCTAATCTAGCTAATGGACAAATAAAAAGTGGTTCTCATGTGGTGGCAAGGTGCACTTGCCTATGGGTGTTGGTGTTGTATAGAGGAAGGAAGAAGAAGATAGAGAAATAAATGAGAGAATTATGGAGGAAAGAGAAAGTAGGTGGAGTTAATAAAGAGGGTGGTTGTGGTGGAATGCGGGTTGAACATAGGCTAAGGTGTTCCAATGCATGTTAAACCAAACCAAACCAAATCAAACCAATTATCTTCCACAAAATAAACCAAGCCAGGTAAAACCCAATTACGAGAACCAAAATCTGCAAGTCAAGCCAATTACAAGTACATGCCAAAATCCGAGAAAATAAATACAGGTCTGAAACACAGGCAAGCTTGAAAAAATACGTATTCAGAATATGGGTGTTACAACTCTACCCACCTTAAAAGAATTCCGTCATCGGAATTTAATCAAGGAGCTAGAGATTGCCACGACAAGCTACATTAAGCACAGACAAGCTACACTAAGCAGTTCAATCATACAATCATACAATACAAGCAAGGAAGGGAAAACGTAAGGCATAAGGAAGATATTATACCTCACGAGTCAAACAAGTAGGGATAACGCGATCGGATATCATCCTCACACTCCCACGTTTGACTCTCCCAAGGAGCGATGAACTCAAGCAACATGAACTAAACTGATAGTCTTGCGCTTGAGGTCTCTCTCTTTGGTCAAACAGGAACACGGGCCTATCCTCATACGAAAAGGTTGGTACCAATAACCAGTTTCGAATGACCTAGGATATGGCTCGGGTCTGGGATGTACCGTTGTAATTAGGATACATGAAATACGTCATGCACCCCGCATAATGACGGTAGAAAAGCAAGATGAGAGGACACATATACCTCTCGGTCGATTCTGAACCTGAGCCTGGGCTAGGGCAAACTGCCGCGGGTTCTGTTGCTGGAAAGTCTGGGCCTGAGTCGGCAGTGGCCTCGGGAACGGGAACTGCTGTTGCTGGTGAACTGGAGCTGGTACTGGTGATGGTGCTGGTGCTCGTGCTGGTCCCCTAACCGAGGGACTAGATACTGTTGATGCTGAATCGACTCTGAATGGGCAGGACTCCACCCTATGGTCCGGTGCCCCACACAACAAGCATAATCCCAGCGCCTTGCGACACTCTGACACAACGTGTCCAGGCTTCCCACAATAAGAACAGCCCGTGGCGGAAGGCTGCGCTTGCTTCTGTTTCTGCTGAGGGTACGTCGGGGTCGAGTACTGGACCGACGTAACTGAGGTTGCTTGCCTCGGAGTTCCAATGGTCAATCCCCTAGCTGCCGGGGCTGGAGCTGATGATTTGTGCATCTGACTGTGGGACCGCTTCCGACCTCCGGTCCTGTCCACGATCCTTTGGGAGGTATACTCATGCCTCCTAGCTGCTCGCAACACCGCATCATAGGTCTGATGCTCGAACTGTTCTACTGCCAATATAATCTCTAGGTGAAGTCCCTGCTGGAACCTCTGCGCTCTGTCAAACTCGGTTGCCACCAAGGTGGGAGCAAACCGACTGAGTCTGGAAAACTCGGCCGCATATCCGTCGACCGTCCTCCCCATCTGCTTAAGATTACTGAACCTGGTCTGCAAGTCATACCGAGCCACTGCATCATAATACTTGGTCTGGAACTTTTTGCTGAACACTGCCCAGGGGACAGGTGTTGCCAATCCCACTGCTTGTGCGGCCCACCAACTGCGGGCTAGATCCAATAACTGTAGGCGCACCACAGCCACCTTCTCGTCTTCTGGAGTCTTCGCGGCTTCGAGAATCACCTCTATATCTTGTAGCCAAGCATCGGCAGCAATGGCATCCTCGCTGCCATCGAAGAATGGAGGGTTCAGGCGCTTAAAACTGTTGACCGCACTGTTCCCTTGGGGTCCACTTCTATTCAGAGCATCTTCCACTGCCTGGTGCAAGGCATCGCCTCTACGATCCTGGAAAGCTAACAATGATCTGATGAGACCCACCAAAGTGCCATCATCAGGATCTGCAGGCTGGACTGGCTGAACTGGCGGCTCTCCTCCAGTAGGTACGACTCGGGAGGCTGCTCCTGAGTGCTGGGCCTGATCTTCTGGTTGCTGCTGGTCCACGGGAGGTGATCCGCCTTGCTGATCGGCAGGTCCAGGTTCAATGCCGCTGAAGAAGACGACATGGGAACAATAAGGAAGGACCAGGACAGATCAACGATTACAAGCATGTGATCAGGACAAGAATTTTCAGGAATCAAGAGGATACGAGCAGAGATCAAGGGCGAGTACAGATTGAGACATCTATCTGGTAAACCCCCACATATCTTGATTAACAAGACCTGCATGGGCCACCACTTAAACCATGTCACGCCCCAGAACCAGAATACTGGAGAGCGGGGGCAGACATAGCCAGCTACGTATAACGGAATGGAATCCATACCGCTATACGGTCACGGCTGTCTAGATATGTGAGGGTTTCACTACAATCCATCAGTATCTTAAGGTCATAAAATAGCCTATTGTCTCAATCTCAACCAACTAATAATAATCGCAAGATATCAGATCTCCAAATATACAATTGTAAGGCGTCCCAAACATTACATATCCAGATGATCATGAAGCTAGTCGTTACAAAATGTGAGGACTAGCAAGAGTTCAGTCATACATGATCAACCCACGGGACTTGTCAATCATGTTACAGCCCGTAGGCAGACAGTAAGTAAGTACAATCGAGCTAACACTTGCTCGTCGGCTAAACGCCTCAAAAGAATAATTTACAATATTACAGTGGAAGAACAAAAGAAACCCACTCGATGCCCTGGTTACGCCTGGTGACCACCATCGGGCTGGAAGACAGGTAGATCCTTTGCTGCTGCTCCGGTATCTGGCCATACAAAACCAGCTGGGTCAGATCCCAGAAAGAGCAAGTGCCACAAAGGAGGCCACAAAATGAGAACAAAAGCCAGCAAATTAGCACAATAATATAATTACATAATAAGAGACAGTAATTTAAGGAAAACATGATAGGTGAATATAAAAGACAATCTTGTACAGAATCGATAAAAGACAGAACATATAGAAAAGCATGACAGGATGATATACGATGAGATAACCATGAGACTATTCAGATAGCTAGGTTACAACCCGTAAACCAAACAAGGACCGGGGTTGTAACCCTTCGTCTGAACGGAACTTGGTTTCTCTCACCATTTATCGGCAAGATAAATATAAGAAATCAGGTCAAGTAACAATCTGGAGTGACAATCATTATAGTGACAATGTGGAGTGACAATCTTTATAGTGACAATCTTTCAATCATTCTGGTACAATCTTACAATCAATCAATTCTAGACAATACTATACTGGACTAGACTCCATCCAAGCAATCACGGCCAATCATTGCCTACGGCTTTCTACATTAACTAACTAGGGTTATCACAATCCTAGTTACTAGCAAGATGCAATGAGATGCTCCAAGTAGTCACAGGCCCTGCAGCTATCCAGGTTATCAAGGCAATCATTATAGTGACAATCTGGAGAGTACAATGCATTATAGTGACAATAGAGTTCAATCATTTAAGTGACAATGGTGGGTGCCCCACATAACAGTGGGCTGGAAATGTGCCCTACTCGTTGGCAGGCTACAAGTCCAATCATTTGCGGCCGGGATAACGGGATCGCCTGTAACTGGGGAACATCTCTTCATGACTAGTGAATTATACTAATTATTAACCTTAGTCCAATTCAGTAGGTACTCCTGACCGTGGTACTCAGGAGTCCCCTCCTAGACATGATGCAAGACATGACTGGATTATTTGTACAAGCACAATCGCCCACGGTGTCAGGATTAATTATACAGGTTATGTCATGTCAGGTAGCCGTCACAACAGCTATTCAAGATGTATCAGGTCAGGTTATCATATCAAGTGTACTAGTCAGGAGTGCGCCACGACGGGCCACTATCAGGTCATGCTCAATTATCAATTCCAAACATATCCAGTAAATTCGTGATTATCAAGTTCAGGACAAAAGGCGTAAGGATATAAAATGGATATAAAATATCTAATAAAATATCAATATACAGGACTATAGAAGAGCCAAGCTTAGAGAAATAAAACCAAAACTCCAAGAGCCAATGGATTGCGCAAGGGGTCAGGGGGTTGGATTGCGCAGGTGTCAGCTGCGCAGGGTGCCAAGTGCGCAGGGGCACAGGGCGCAGGGGCAGATGGCGCATGGGTCAGATTGCGCATGAACAGACTGCGCAGGAGTGAACTGCGCAGGGGCAGATTGCGCATGAGCAGACTGCGCAGGAGTGAACTGCGCAGGGGTGGATTGCGCATGAGCAGACTGCGCAGGAGTGAACTGCGCAGGGTGAAGTGCGCAGGAATGGTTGGCGCATGGGGCTGAGCGCAGTTCACCATAGGGCAAGCTACGCGGTCGGTACTGTGCTAAAGAGCGCAGGCCGAGAGGGGCTGCGCAGTCCAGCACTGCGCTAAAGAGCGCAGGCTGCAGGCTGCTACTCCAGGCCGAGAAGAACACCAAGAACACCAAGAATTCAAACTTTCATATCTTTGTCAAATCAAAGCCAAATCTAGATTTTCAAAGTTCTAACATGAGTAAAATTGAATTCTCTTCCACATGGAAGCATCAAAATCCACAAAAACACAACTTAAATAGATCAAAACCATGTAAATCCGAAAATGGGGAAAACTTAGATCTAGAACAATGGAAACTCCAAATTACAAAATGTCAAGTTCTAATGTTGTTCACCATGGCCTAATCTAGCTAATGGACAAATAAAAAGTGGTTCTCATGTGGTGGCAAGGTGCACTTGCCTATGGGTGTTGGTGTTGTATAGAGGAAGGAAGAAGAAGATGGAGAAATAAATGAGAGAATTATGGAGGAGAGAGAAAATAGGTGGAGTTAATAAAGAGGGTGGTTGTGGTGGAATGAGGGTTGAACATAGGCTAAGGTGTTCCAATGCATGTTAAACCAAACCAAACCAAATCAAACCAATTATCTTCCACAAAATAAACCAAGCCAGGTAAAACCCAATTACGAGAACCAAAATCTGCAAGTCAAGCCAATTACAAGTACATGCCGAAATTCGAGAAAATAAATACAGGTCTGAAACACAGGCAAGCTTGACAAAATACGTATTCAGAATATGGGTGTTACAACGCTACAGAGAGCAGCGTAGGTGAAAAGTCACGCACGCTACAGAGAGCAGCGTAGGTGAAAAGTCACGCACGCTGAGAGAGCAGCGTAGGTGAAAAGTCACGCACGCTGAGAGAGCAGCGTAGGTGAAAAGTCACGCACGCTACAGAGAGCAGCGTAGGTGAAAAGTCACGCACACTCAAGGGAGCAATGTACGTGAAAAGTCACGCACACTCAAGGGAGCAGTGTACGTGAAAAGTCACGCACGCTCAAGGAGACACGCTTCCAACAGGAAGCGTACTCAAGTCAGCGTACGCAGCGCTAAAGAGCGCGCGTAGCTCAGGGTGCGTAAGCTAAATAGCTCTGCACCCTGCTCACTGTCTTCTCCAAACAGCAAGAACACCGTGGTTGAACTCAAGGCTACACAAAACCATAACTTGGCCATCCGAACTCCAAATCCGGATTTCCAAAGTTCCATCTTGGGTGAAATTGAATGCTCTACCACATGGAAACATCAAAAACCCATAAAATCCAACTTAAGTAGCTCAAACCATGCAAAATCCGAAAATAGAAATAACTTAGATCTATAACAATGGAGGCTCCAAATCACAAAAACCCAAGTTCTAATGTTGATCACCATGTCCTAATCTAGCAAATGGACAAGAAAAAGAGGGTTCTCATGTAGTGGCAAGATGCACTTGCCTAGGGTTGGTAGAGTTGTGTAGAGGAAGGAGAAGAAGAAGAAGAAGGAAATAAATAGTGGTGGTAATGAAGAGAGAGAGAGGTAGGTGGGGATATAAAGAGGGGAAGTTGTGGTGGGGATGGGGGGTAGCATAGGCTAAGGTGATCCAATACCTATAAACCAACCAAACCGAACCAACCCAATTAAAACCGAGCCAGGTCAAAATCCAAAATACGAGAAATACCGAAATTCCACAAGTTGAGAAAAATAAAAATATATGCTAAAATTCAGATACGAGTATAAATACGAAATACGAAAAATACGGAAAATGAGGGTGACATAAACATAATGAGTTGGATGTAAATATAAATTTATATTAATGAGCAGGACGAAAGTCAAAACTTTCTTTTTTTAGATGTTGGTTTTGTCACGGAAAAAATGTCAGAAAATTACAAAAAAAGCATTAAAATTTAATATAATTGTAAAAAAGGCATCAAGTTTCGACAAATTATATTTTGAGCATCAAATCGGCAATTCAATTGCCGTATCATGATGTCAGCCACGTCACCTTGGCTTAACCGTAACCCAGAATGAATAAAAAATGGATTAAAGGATTAAGGGAGGAACGACAAACCGAAGTCCGTTTGCTGACGTCAGCATACGACAATTCAATTGCCGTTTGTTTGTTTTTTTTTTTTTTTCCTTTTCTTTCAATTGCTGATACAGAAGCATGTTGCTAGCTTACAACAATTCTTTGCTAAAGTTGTTGACAAGGTTATGGGTGTATTTTGTTTCTAGTATCAATTTTTCTGTAGAGTTACCATTTTTTTTTTGTGCCTTTTTTTGTCAAAGTCCTTGTCATGTTGTGGTTGTTATCTGCTATAGTGTTATGATCAGGACGACTCTAGGTAGAGGTTGCTGGCCTTTATTATTTGGTGGAAATCGATATCAACCGGTGACTCCTGGGACGGCGGAAAAAAAAAAAACACAAACAAACGACAATTGAATTGTCGTATGCTGATGTCAGCAAACGGCTTTATGTTTGCCGTTCTCCCCCTTAATCCTTTAATCCATTCTGGATTACGGTTAAGTCAAGGTGACGTGGCTGACATCATGATACGACAATTGAATTGTCGATTTGATGCTCAAAATATAATTTGGCGAAACTTGATGCCTTTTTTACAATTATATTAAAATTTAATGTTTTTTTTGTAATTTTCTGAAAAAATGTAGACTCGAGTCTTTCAAATCACTGTCGCTCTAAATTTCAAAAAAATTAAAAAAAAATGGCGCCATCGTCCTCGACCACCGATCCGGACTCCGTGAAGCTCGCTCTCGCCATATCCGTCGCTCTTCACCGCCTCCGAAGAACCCGCCGGAACCCTTCTCCTTCCTCCGACCCCGACGACGCCCAGCGCTGGAGAAGAAAGGTCATCCCCACCCCCTCCCCCAAACCGAAACAAAAAAAACCCTAACCCTAATTCCAAACCCTAACTCTCTCTGTTCTCCAGGCGAAGGAGAGGAAGAGAGAGATCGTGAGGCTCAGGGAGGAAATCAAGCTGCTCGAAGGTCCCTTCCCTCATCCCTAACCCTAACCCCAACCTTAACTCTCAGTTTTCGTGTATGTATTTTTTCTTTTCTTTCTTTTTTTGGTTTTGGATTTAGTAGATGGGACGCGAGCGGAGGATCCGGCGCCGATTGCTTCGTGCCGTTGTCATTTCTTCGACGGCTCCGGCGATATAGGAGGATCCCGTGCCGGCCGCGATGATGGTGGTCACTGGATCGATGAGGTCCTGAGGAGGAGATTCTTGAGACTCGGTAGAGTTTTTTTTTCTTCTTTTTTTCTTCAACATATGTGACGAATGCTGCTGCTCAAAGTTCTGATTTCGTTTGGTTGTAATTTATGGATTTTCAGTTCGATGGAAGGAAAGGAGGAGGAGGGTGGAAGGTTCTCTACAGCGGCGACATCTGCTTGGTAACGTTCCTTCTGAACTCAATTTGGATTGTGCTGCTTAATCTCGAGTTTGGGGCCGGATTTTGGCACGTATATCCCAAAGAATTAGCTATTTGTGGGAGGATACATCTTCAGTTGATTTGGTTCTAATGATCCCTTATTCACTCATCGATGCGTCGGAATGGAGGATTCGTGAGATTATTCTTTTCTATATATGGGCCTAAATATAAATATTGGAGATGTGCAATGCAGACCAATAGATGCACCAGTAATGTGGAGAGTTAAAATAGTAATTAAAGGAGCCGCTAGGACTAGAGATGGGCGCAAAGGAACATTGATTGAAGTTTAAAGAAGGATATGGTTTTTGTTAGTGTAATTGAATGGAATAACATGAATCAAACAGCCTATCCCAAACATTTGGGATAAAGGCTTTGTTGTTGTTGTAGACATTCTTCATGTGGCACCATGGGATTTTACCAAAAACAATTACTGATTATGAACTCCAATTGTTTTGATATCTTTTGTTTATTTGGTTGTTTTGGGCTGTGAGACCTTGCCTTTCTAAACAAAGTATGCGTGATCAACTTGGTAGCCAATTGTGTTTCAGTTATCTGTTAGGTGAAAATCGGATATATACCATAATGTTAGTTTACAAGAATTTGTTGCCTTTTTGTTTGCTTTCTTTGATGTCCTTGAAAATATGTTTACTCCTTTGATCCTTTAGATTATTTGCTTGATGGTGTGCAGATTTTAACAACGGAAATGAGATTGAGTGGTTGGGCACATCAATTGATTTCTTGGTGGAGCTCACTGACACTATTTCGGTAGAGTCAACTGCATACCTTCCAATTATTTATGAACTCTTGTGATCTTTATACAGTGTTTATGTTGACATTGTTTATAATTTTGTTGCATAGGGAAAGGGTGATACTTCTATTCGTACATTTTCACATCTAGCTGTGGAGTTTATTTTAGGTAAGATTTCACTGAAACTTAAATATTTTGTTAGTTGGTTTCCTTGTTCATGAAATTCACATGCTCTTTAAGACTTTAATCTAAGGTGGATATTTTTCTAAAGCGATACATGCCATTTTGGTTGAAGATTTTGTATATAGTGTCTTGGTTATCTCTGTGACATTTATGTCCATCATATATCCCTATTATTCTTTTTGCTCACCTTTCTTGGATAATTTTGTTCTCCTGCGAACAAATGCTAGCAAACATTGCAATAGATATCCATTTCCATACCTAGTACCTAATTCATTGGAATACACTTTTGCTTATGATAGATATGATTTTCATATTCGTTTTTTCTGATGGAAAATTTTGGCCTTGGAATATGGCATTGCCTCAGTTTAGTATGCGCCAAATCTGTCTATAAAAGTTCTTCTCCCCATCTCTTAGTATCGTAATACCTCATTACATTTTAGAAGCACTTCTCTTCAACTGGCCCGCTTTAATTCATAACATCTTACTCAATCTTGCATCATGTGAATAATTGATCCATAATGTTCACCCTTAGGTATCTTCTTTTCTTCTTCTTTTTTTTTTTTACTTTTTTTAAGATAACACCCCTAGGTATCTTGTTGCGGTCAATATGGTTTACTCTTTTTCTTTTGTTGCTAAAATTGCATTGCGGTTCATTAATAAGTCCAAATCTGTTAGATTTTAAAGTTTTCTTCACATTTCTACCTTGAAGTTCAGCCCTTATATGGTATTGCCAACTAACAACAATATCATTCCAAATACAACATATCATGGAATTTGCTAGGACCTTTTCAGGAATCTCGTCCTTAATGTTGTAATAGATGTGTGAAGTAAGTTCATTGAAAATTGAAACCCAGATGTGAAGATGTTGTGTTAGGAAATGGTTTACATTCTTGTTAAAATTTTTTGAGTATATGCTCTATCAAACCCTAAAGGTGAAGGGCTTTTTTATGTAACTTAGTAAAGAAAGTTTCAACTATTCTCTTCTTAAACCTTAGCTGAATTATCTCCTCTAGGAAGCATGGACACTCCAAAATCTCTGTCGCTTCCGTGTCGTGTCTGTTTGGACACAAGTCAAACACGACACAGACACTCCAGAATGCACTAGTATATGCCAAAGTCCTTGTCATGCTATGATGTTGTGTCCATACTGTATCTTGTTTTTATTTGTATTCATGCAACATAGTCTCTTCCTTTCTTTTAGTTATTCTTCATATTTGGCTCTTATAATTGTGTCCATACTGTATCTTGTTTTTATTTGTATTCATGCAACATAGTCTCTTCCTTTCTTTTAGTTATTCTTCATATTTGGCTCTTATGATGATAAATGATTTCTTGAATCATCATTCTTTTTTCCTTTTCCTCTATAGTCAAATTCAATTAAGACAATTTTGTATGAATAATAAACTAGATCCTCTCCTGAACACTAGACTAATGAGTTCTCAATAGGTTTGAATGTTATATGTTTGTGTGAGATTGCCATTGTTGATATAAATATATAACCCTCGTCCCTCACCAACGCTCTAGAGTTTTTGTGTAGTAGCACGGACCTTAACATGGTATCAGAGCAACCAAAGTTCAATCTAGCACACATCTTAAGCCTATCTTACAAAAAGTGCAGCGTGAACACAACTCTCAACCCATAAAATAGGTCTTCGTCCTGCGGGGACATGTTGAATTTAATTTATAACCCTCATTCCTTACCAACACCTAGAGTTTGGTGCCATAGGGGAGAGTTTAACACGCATATCGGGTTACCTTACTTTACTTAACTTCATGTATGAACTTATTAGAGTGATTATACATAACTGTTTGTATATTTTACAATTTTCTTAACTTTGACATCAACCTTATAACCTGTGAAAGTTCACAATCTCACCTCCTGTCGATGCGTCATATGTTTATTACTTCATGAATTAAAGGGTTACACTTGAGTAGTGTAAGTTCTTTTGGAACTACGAAGTGCATTTATGACAGGATATATTATATTATTAGCAATAAATGCTAGAAGTCGTTGGCATTCCAGGCTTGTAGATGCTATTTTCATGTTATACTGATTATTTATGCTGTTTTCTCGTATGTCAGTGCTGACTGAAATTTTAATTAAATTTGTAACCTCCAACTGGCATAACCTGAAGCCTCATTGAAGAACTTGCTGTTGTTACAAAAAGATAGAGAGCTTATTGAAGAGGTTGTCAATGGA
The DNA here is from genome assembly GCA_029216955.1 of Iris pallida. Classification (NCBI taxonomy): domain Eukaryota; kingdom Viridiplantae; phylum Streptophyta; class Magnoliopsida; order Asparagales; family Iridaceae; genus Iris; species Iris pallida. The sequence continues at coordinate 4,410,349 of JANAVB010036020.1, read as the reverse complement.
TTGATCATGCGTTTGACTAGGAGAATGAATGGCACCCCAGAAAGTAAGGTTGTTTTCAGTTCTGTGCATTATATATCCGTAATTTGATTGATTTATAACAACTCCTATGTTTACCAAGATTTTTTTTTTTTAAACAAATACTTTACGATATACTTAATAAATTTGTGTTCTGTCTGAATATGTTGAATTGCTATTTGTTGTGTTGAATCGTGCAATTAAAAGTTCATATTTATGTGAGTCAATTTACACATGAAGAAGATGATAACTGGAAGTCTTGAACCCACACTAACATACATTTAACACCTGTGACTTATGTCTAGCCTTCAACGGTGCATATAATCCCTATAAGCAACACATTACCACCAGCATATCCACGTACTTTCTATCTCGTAAACCTATCAAGATAGGTACTCCTATCATTTATGAGTTCAAATATGCATTTGCCTTTTGTATTATGATCAAACGACATTATTGTAATTAATGATTGTCAATGCAATCCTTACACAATAGGCTGGGAGAAAGGGGAAAGGATCTGGTGAATTTGGGTCTGTTGGGTATTTACTATATATCTTTTTTGGTAGTAGAAAAGAAGACATGCAGAAAGCACACTCGTATTTGATTTTGAACTGCAGGGATACATAATAAGCGAGATATTCTAGTTTTCTGTTAAATGCACGCTTGTATTAAAAAGTTTTTTGACACAGGTTATTCAATGTCGATTTAGTTGCAAGGTTTACTTATCTCAATGTTAACTGTAGTACTTATGATTACATTTCTTTTTCAGGAAATATAGTTTGTGGATCAGATGCTGAATTCCGTTCCCAACACTTAATACGCAAGCTAGGATGTGAACCATTTGTTGGTCAACGCATAATGCTTTTGACTTCTCAAAGTATTTCAATAGCATCTGAAAGCATACTTTTTATGGACCCATTTGACGACGCTTTCCCTGGTACCCATGGCAGTATGTTTATGATGTAAGTGCAAACTCCAATCTTTGCGATCTCAGTTAATCTAATAGTTTAGCGGTGTTTCATCAGGACCAATTTAACATATATGTTTATGAAGATTGTTGGCGTAATCACTCGTGGAATTGCATTTTTATGTTTTATTGCGTTTACCACATCCTTTTCTGATTAGTTATTAATTTAGCTAGTAATGTATTGGTGTATCTTCTAAATTCCTGCATAACTGAAAATTTTATCCATGATGCGAAATTATGTTCGTAAATATTTTGGCAGTTGTATGCTGATGAGGTAATACTCACCGTCTTTTTCATGGACTTTTGTTATAAGTCATCTATAAATGTGTTTGAGGCAAAACCTTAACCACTCTTGAGAATCTATGTTCTGGACAAATTATACAGTCATTAACTTTTGGCTCAATCGTCTTTCAGAAAAGTTGTGTGTGGATTTTGGGATTCGATCACACCTGTGGCTACTTCTTATAATACTTTAAATCTCTTATAAGTGCCCGTGGATGAGTAAGTGTTCAAAATATCCATTACAAAAGATACTACTTCTCTTGGTAGGTACTAGTATCCTGACCTATCAAGTATCAACCAATCATCAGCCATATAAGATTTAAAATTTAATATGATTGGTAACATAATTTGGAAGAAGGGTTTCATGTTTAAGTATCATGGCTCATGGTACAAAGTATATTTGCAACGTATGATGTTACTTTGGTTGTGTACTTAATTCAACACTAACCCCCTTTGACCTTTCTTGCCTGTATCCAATATAAGCCAAGATATTCAAGGCCAACTTTTGCTTGGTTATGTACTAAAACGGTAAACCCCTGTTACTTGATCTTCGTTGGTGGTATCCAATATAAACCAAAATGTTAGCTCCTTTTTACTAGAAATTTCAGTTTGTTGGATTGAATTAGTTTAGCTGAAGCTGCCATTGCTCATTTTAGAGACAATTTGCACTTGTTTATGTTTTACTATTTCCTCAAATATACATTTCTATGACCTGTTATTTTTCTGAGACTGTTGTAGAATAGATGTAATGTCATACATGCATATCTTATAGTAATAAAAACAGTGCATTGCAGAGAAAGTTCAATACAAACCGCAAATTTATATTGTTTTGTACTATATTTATTATTGGACCATAGTTTCAGTTATATATCCATTTTTGGCATTTTTATTAAACAAGGGTGATGGTTTTATCTGTTTCCTTTTGTTGAAGGCAGGATTCAGCTTATGGAGTTTTTGATATCTGATTACATGGAGAGCTGGACAAGTTATGAAGATTTTGATAGGAGTTAGTACTTCTTCACAAACCTGGTAGTTAAGTCTAAGATTGTCAAAGATTTCCACAGTTTTCTCCTTTAGATGAGTTAATCTAAGAAAAAATAGTGTCGGGTGGTTTGGGCATGTGCGATGTAGACCAATAGATGCAACAGTCTATTGTACTCATTTCAAAGTATATAAGAAAGATACTAGTCAAATAAGAAGGATATTAGTCAAATGAGCTACTAGAACTAGGGGTAGGCCCTTTACAGAGCTGAAAGGAAGAAAATGATTCAAATAGCCGACTCCAAAAAAATTGGACAAAGGCTTAGTTGTTGTCTTTTGTACTCATTTCAAAGTGTATGGCCACATTCAGTTTTATGATACTACGGTTGTATGCCATACACAGGGCTTTTTGAAGAATGGGTGAGATCAATACTTCAAGCACGCAAAGGTTTTGAGCTCCTGGAGTGCAGGAACGGGCTGTACATGCTGTACATGGAACGTGTCGTCGGAGAACTGGTGAAGCAGGTGGGCCCACTCGCACGTCAGGGGAAGCTTGATTCAGACATTCTTTCTGATCTCCTGTGCTGACGGATATGATATGGCTTCAACACTCTGGTTGGATATGATTTTTGCTGCTGATCTAACCAAGGCATATTGGCTCGACGCCCTGGTTAGAAATTATTCTCCCATTTGCTAGCAGAATTTATATGTTCTTAGATGTATAATTTCACCCCGAAGATGCGTAACCTTTCGGAAGGAGATCTCAGAAAGTATGCTGTCGAATCAAGTGCATGGACGAGAGAATAGGCTATAGAACAAACATGTCGCTCTTGGTGAGCTGTTCTCTTTTCTACTTTTGTAGGGGTGCAGTGATGCCCACTTTTTTTCTTCTTTTTCTTTTCATTATCATACCCATTGCCCATGTGGTAGGGAATCACTCTCATGTTACTTCGCTATATTACAAATGAAGATTAATGTAGTCATTTTGGCAGAAACTTTACTCTAGAGTTGGCCGATAAGGTTTATTTGTGCCATGTATTTCTAGTCAGTCTTTCTAGTGAATCCTCATTTAGCTTTTGAAATCATCTAATGTAGCTGTTGAAAAAAAGCTAATATTGAGCTTTTAGGTTAAGCTTCACCAAAACTTTGATGAGATTGACACTTCCCCTGAAAAAGAGGGACACTCCCTGAAAAAGAGGGACACTTTGTACTTGGAATCTTTATTTTTTTTAAAGACAAAAGGAAAGGTCTTATCCCGTGCCAAGAAGCTATATCAGCATATGCTTCCCTATCAAATCAAGCTAAAGGTTTCATTTCATCAGGTCCTGACCAACCATTTGTGTTCTTTAGGGAGGACTTAGCATACGCCACCCACCATTGTGCATTCAATCAAAGAGAGCAGGTGATGAAGACTGCTGCACTTCTCTCATGGCTTCTTCTCATCCTTCTCTTGAAGCCATATCAGTACTGCTTGGCTACTGAAGGCTCTCTTGGGGAGGAGCTCTATGTACAAGTTGAAGACTACCAAGGTGAGAAATTTGAGAATTCTTAGGATCCAACCAACTCTTTAGTTTCTGTGGTTCTATTCAAGTACTTATAAGTTTATTAGACTTTGGGTCCTAGAAATATTCGAAAATTAGTGTTTGGGTACTGGAAATGTCCAGCTCAGGATTTGGGTCCTAGAAATGTTCAACTCAGGGTTCAAAATTTCTTAATATTTTAGGGTTTATTTTAATAAATATTTTAGGGTTTATTAGAGTTAGGGTAGCAGAAACATTATTATCCTTCTTGAGTTCTGATTCAATTTATTAACATATTTTGAATGGCCAATATGGATCATTGTATCTCATGACCCAAATCCTAAACTAAACATTTTTAGAACCCAAACTCTGATTTTCGAATATTTTTGCGGCCCAAAATCTAATTAACCTTTATTATTGTTATTATCGTAGAGAAAGAAGGAGAGAGCAGTCAATTTTATTAAAAATTTAGGCAAATATATAAAGAATACATGGAGCAATATGTCGTCTTCATAAACATCATGAGATAATCATGGTAAGTAGAGTTGACGTTTTAATTGTTTGGTTTGTATGAGTCTTGAGTCTTTGCACAATGCACACAATGGAATTCATAAAGGGCCGGCCCGGATGGTTGAGTTGTCATAGCTAAGCTAATTTTGGTTGTCCTTCGATCCTTTTTGATATAAATATAGTTTAAGTTAGATTTGGATTTGGGTTAGGCTGTTCTTAAGAAAAACAAATGGACAAATAGTTTGGGAGGTTGCTCTTATGGAGGGGGATTGTCCAAGCCCGAGCTCTTATCTGGCTTACCCCAATATCTAGGATGTTATTAAACTAAGATTTTATTGGGTTTTATGTCCTCAGAAATAAGTCTTTTCTTCTCCTGGTTTCAGAAAACATATCCCTACTATGTTAGAGCATCTCCGATGCAAGTGTGAGTTTAGAAAAAAAAAATTGATAGGAATAACAAGGCTTTAATGAAAAAGTCCTTCTCCAATGCAAATGTCAAAAATGTTGTAAAGTTGACATGGCAAAGACATTGTGAAGTTGGTTGTCTAGTTCAAGACAATGCACTTCATAATGTCTTTACCTCTATATCATCAATTTTGAATTAAAAAAAAATAGAAAGAAGGGAAGAAGTTGTCTTGGAAGTTGAAAAAAGTAAGGCCACGTTTGGTACACTATAACGTAATCGTAATCGCAATGTTTTTTTCATTTGATTATACTGCGATTATAATTACATTACAATGTACCAAACATGGTCCAAGTTATATCGTCTTCTCAATATTTTTGCATCGGAGAAGATTTTCCTACTTCATTTGTCTTGCGTGGATATAATCGTACCACCTAGTAAAGATTTTCGTGTACTACATGCCACATAGGAATCCCATCACATTAGTTTCATCATGATGGGTTTTGTGTACAAATTTATCTTGTGATTTATAGTTTCAAGCATTTTGAGAGACGTACATACAGGTCCACACATGAGAAATGGACACGGCAGGAGGGGAGGCGGCCGAGGGCTGAATGCATTCAAAAGGCTAACAGTGGCCAGCAGCGGCGGAGGCGGGAAGAGCACCGGCGCCGGCGGCGGCACGCTAATAACCCATCAGTCGCCATCATCACAGCAGCACAGGAGCGCTGCAGCGCCGACGGCGCGGCCGCAGGCTTCCCTGACATGCTCTGCTCTGTGCCTCATCGCCACCATATGCACCATTCTTCTTAACAAAGCTTGACTCGACTCCTCATTGGCACAACCAAGAGAAGAAGAAGAAAAAAAACATATTCTTGTTGCAACTATCTTTTCTACGTAATTGCAGTAATTATATGGCAATCTCTACCTACTATTTCCATTATTCTGTATCAATTATGTCATTTATTTACCATAAATATCCTACTTTTGATAATCATAATTATAGAACATAAGAAGATGTGTCATATGACAAGAACACGTGACGTAATTGATACAGAATAATGGAGACAATTGATACGTGCGGAAAACATGGAAGGATAATGTAGAATAGCCAACATACAAAAATGAGAAAAGGAAGAGCATCCATAGTGGGGACACCCTACATCATATTCTAACTTTTTAAAAATTCGTATAGATTACTATTTTTTTTAGTGTCTTATTCATATTGGCACACAATGATATATTCTAAATAACACATTAAATCTATACTCCAAATTAACCTCTTCTTTTATCTCTCCCTTTTTTTTCTCTTTGTTTTTTTTCCTTTTTCCTCTTGGTTGGCACAATTGGGTTATTGTTCTGTTTTTTTTCGATGCCCAGTGTAACACAGTCTTTGTGCACGCGGCATTGTGTGCCATTTGAACCCTTGCCCGCCAGTTTACACACACACCGCTCTCCTGGTTCGATCCTGAGATCATCCGCCTATACAAGGAAGTTATACCTCTTCTCACTAACCACGAGAGTCAGATGCGTTGAGTTACTGAATTATGACATGTTTAAAATTTGGAGAGCCTCTTGGCTTGCTAGCATTTTTTAAGTGTGGACAAGAGTCCACTACAGCCCCCCAATGCTACAAATTTTGACTAAAACAGTAATATAGTATTTCAAAAACTTCCAGTGTGAATGCTCTAATATTCAACATAGGAGATGACTGTCATGACAATGTCCAATGTAATTTGGGGGTGTTTTTCAGAATATTACAAGATTTTTGGGATTAAGTTAAAAAATTAGGTAGATGCAAGGAACTAATATGAAAATAATAATAGTGACAAATTATAAATGTAATATTGATAGAGAGGAGGAAGAAGAGAATTAAAAAAAAAAAAAAAACAGAAGTCAACGAACATGGCCTGTAGTAATGCTGTCGAATGGGCCGGCCCATGTTCATCGCCGGCGGAATTAATGGGTCGTGGCCGTGCGTCAGTTCTCCGTCACTCAAGTCAAGACGCATTTTACAAAGAAGTCCAAACACTTTTCTTTTTACTAATTTTCACTAGAAATGATGAAACTTTTGCAAATTCTCATATGCTTTTGGAAAATATTATGAACAAATTATCTATCACGTAGGTATTAGGCTTATTAAGGAATGTAAATAGTTGGTATTATATAAATTTGTGATACAATGTAATTCCTTGTGTGAAGTTGGTGGTTGCTCCTTTGTTGCGTCATCCACTACGATCTGATTTAGAGTCGATTAAAAAAAAAATTAACGTAAACAGTTTTTGAAATGCAGTCATCTATTTGCGTTAGAAATTATCCGCAAAATAACATTGAACTAATTTTTTTTTTTTTTTCAAAAATCCTTTTTATAGCATTGAACTAAGTTGATGTTACAACAAACTATTGGAATTGCTTTTTTAAAAATCTAAGCAAAAACATAAAGATAAGCATGGGCAGAACCACATTGTAGGGAAAGGAGGATTAAGCCCATATATATATATATATATATATATATATATATATATGAGGCTTCCAGGGCTAGCTAGCGGCGGATTAGGGTTTGCAAACGGCGCCCCTAATTCGGGGCCGACTGGCGCGGCGGAGGAACCAGGCGGTCCACCCCCGAGAGACGAGGGGGGTGGGTGGACCACCGTAGAACGTAGACGCCGGTCGAGCCAGAACATACAACGAGAGCGAGATGGTTTCCGGGGCACGGCGCAAAGGCCCCATGGAGAAGGCCGACCTCTGCCGACTAGGGCACATGGTGCGAACCGTCGGTCGGAGACTCCTTCCCCGGCGGGAGCAGGGCGTAGTGGCCAAGCTAGAACTGGAGGAAGTATCGCAGCCTTGCCAAGGAAGGAGATGAAGTCTCCCATTAAGATGGGCGAACCCCGACCTAGACCGGCGCCGATCTCTTGGGCAGATATATGCAAACCAGCCGCAGTTTAGGAAGAAGTGGAGCTACAATATGTTCAACCAAGGGTCATAGACGGACGGAAAGTGGTGGAGATCCCGGCGGATGACATAGAGGAGACGTCGGCGTATTGGCAAAACACTCTTATTTTGTACGTAATGGGAAATAAACCCTATTATGGACAACTAAAGGCATACGCCCAGAGAGTTTGGAGGCCAAAAGGGGAGATGGAGATCTTCTCCAGAGAAAACGGGTTCTACTTCATCAAGTTCGATCTCGTGGAGGATCTGGAGAAAGTGTTAGAGGGAGGCCCGTGGACATTCGATGGAAGACTCGTTGTGCTGAAAAGATGGTGCCCATAATCTTGTTTCGAAAAAGATCGTCTCTCGTCAGTTCCAGTTTGGATTAAACTTCCCTGGCTATCACCGCAGCTATGGAGCACACCGGCGATCATGAAGATCGCCAGTATGATTGGTAAGCCACTTCGAACAGATATTCGTACAGCCAAACGGAAGCGCCTATCGTTTGCTAGGGTGTTTGTTGAGATCGAAGCTTCAAATGAACTACCAAGGTGGGTAGAGCTAATGCTGCCAAACGGAGAGTTAATGTGGCAACACATCGAGTATGAGTGGGTCCCGCCGTCTTGTGGGAAGTGCAGTTGTTTTGGTCATGTCCGATTACACTGTCACGAGGAGGAAAGCCCAATGGAGGAAGAATACCAGACAAATACCATGCATGCAGTGGATGGCGTAGAAGATAGGGAGGTGATCCCGAACCAAAGATCCAAAGAGGTGAATGAGAGGGAGGAGATGGAGGAGGATAATCCGCAAGTAGCTAAGCAAGGAGAGGAAGCTGTAGGCGGTCAGGGAATATCCATGCTTGGTAAACGCTAAGTTCCGGAGCAAGAAGGGGTTACTAAGGGGTATATGCCTCTAACCTTAGGAGAGCAGAGGATAGTAGGGGAGGCCCAGCGAGACGGAAACATCCAGGACTTGGTGCACCTGTCAGATGACGGGGGCCTCTGGGAGGAAGATATAGGCGGACGAGTGTCGAAGTTTGTCAGGATCTTTGGAGACGGGAATAGGGAGCAGTCGCACCGACTAACATATGGGGACATATACGACGGAGATCACGCACAGGGAGAAGCCCTTACCAGGGAGCATCCGCGGTGGCGCGACAACCTGAAGGGGGATAACCCGGAAGGAGGGGACAAGAGAGGTAACTCGAGCACTTCCGACACAGGAAGGAATCAACCTCAACGACAAGGGGCAGGTCCGCGGAATAAGGAGGTCGGGTCCAATATTCATCAATGACCATCCTCATGTGGAACGTCAGGGGGGCAAACTCGATCGGTCGGTGGAAGGAGATTCATCAATTGGTGAGAAGTTCTAAGAGTTCGGTTGTGGCGATATTAGAGAGCAAAATTAAAGACCCGGAGAGACTTAAACATAGACTTCCGGCCCACTGGATGGCAGCAGACAATCTTGTCCAAGGAGGGGTTGCAAGGATATGGGTTATGTGGGACACCCGAATCTGGAAGGGACAGGTTCGGTACTCCTCGGAACAACTGATAGTTCTTGATCTCGCTAATAAAGGTGGATTAGATATTATCGTTGGGGCTGTGTATGGGCACAATGATAGACGCACGCGGAACGGCCTGTGGGAAGATATAGTTAAAATCTTCGGTGAAGTGGGCGACCAAACCCCCCTACTCTTCAGTGGAGACTTTAATGCCATCCTTGCAGCTAATGAGAAGGAAGGGGGCAGGCCGGTGCCGTCCAACCTCCTGGCCGACTTTCAGAATTGCATCTCGAGGTCGGGATTACTCTGCCTGGAAAGAACGGGACAAGTGTGGACCTGGAACAATTGCTCGATTGACAATCGGGTATTCTGTCAACTGGATAGAGCGATTGGCAACTTGAGATGGATTGAGACATTCCCCCAAGCCAGGGCGGAAGGTCTTCATAGGGCACCAGTGACCATGCCCCTATACTGGTGCGCCTGGTACATACTCACAAGATTGGGAGAAGTCCTTTCAGATATTCCAATGCTTGGAAGCACATAGAGGGTTACGACGACGTTGTTCACAGGGGGCTGCAGTTTAATGTTTCGGGCACCCCACAGTTTCGGCTCATCCGGAAGCTCAAGAGGGTGAAGCAGAAAATTCAGAATTGGAACATGAAGCGTCCACAGCAGGAGTTAGACGTCAAAGCTAAACTTTTACAGGAGGTTCAAGATGGGATGCGCGTGTCCCCGTTTGATCAGGACCTGGCACGCAAAGAAGCGAACCTCCAGGAAGACGTGCATCGGCTCCGATTCCACGAGGAAATCTACTTGAAGCAACGTGCCAAGTGTGCGTGGCTCCAGGACGGAGATCGCTGCTCTAAATTTTTTCACGCGACAGTGAAGGCGCGACAGCATCGGAACTCGACGCCCCCCTATTAAATCCTGCTGGAGCTTCAGTTGTCCGGCCAGAGCAGCTTAGCTCAGCCGCGGTTAGCTATTACACCGAGTTGTACAACTCCAGGCCGGCTGTGGATGATCAAGAGCAGGCGGTCATATGCAAGAGAGTGGTTACGGAGGCCGGCAACTCCAGGCTGCGTAGAAAAATTCTCATGGAGGAGATTGAAAATATTATTAAGAGTGCTGACCCAGATAAATCTCTAGGCCCGGACGGGTTCAATGCAGCGTTCTTCAGGCATCATTGGACCCAGTTGAAGGATTTAGTATTTGAAGTGGTAGACGATTTCTTCACCACTGGTCGCCTCATCCGGGAGCTCAATCACACATTCCTGGTGCTCATTCCCAAGAAAGACGGAGCTTCGGAACTGGAAGATTTTCGCCCCATTGCCTGTTGTAATTTTATTTACAAAATTATTACTCATCTCATGTGTAACAGGATGCAGGACATCATGCAAGAACTCATCTCGGCGAACCAGGCAACATTTGTTAAAGGGCGGGCAATCGCGGATAATTGCCTTCTCGCCCACGAACTTATTCGAGATTTTAACAAGAAGGGAGGGCGGAAAGGATGCATCAAACTCGACTTGCGGAAGGCTTATGACACCGTGAACTGTCGATTCCTATGTAAGATTCTGCATGGTATGGGGTTCGATCAATGGTGGATTGACAGAGTCGCTGAATGCATCAACACTCTTTCTTCTCCGTAATGATAAATGGCCAACCACATGGTTACTTTGGCAGCAGCTGTGGATTGAGGCAGGGTGATCCTTTATCCCCATATTTATTTACCATCGTCATGGAGTATTTTACTTGTTTGATTGATGTGGAAGTTCACAGGGGCAACATCTTGCCGTTATTTCATCGGGTTAGCCCTGTTGTTTCTCATCTTATTTACGCGGATGATCTTCTGGTGTTTATGAAACCAACAGAGAATGGAGCTATTGCGCTTAATCAAGTACTCGAGGAGTTCAGGAAGAAGGCGGGATTGACACTCAATAGGAACAAGTCCCAATTATTCCTTAGCAAAGACTGCCCGTTGCAAGCAAACTGGTCAGAACGAATTGGGATTGAACAGGGACAACTCCCGGTGCGGTATCTTGGCATACCCCTCTCTATTAACCATGTCTCAAATTTAGACTGTGAGGAGTTGGTTTGCTATGTCCAAAACCGCTTAGAAGGGTGGCAGACACAACTCCTCTCCTTCGGTGGGAGAATAGAGTTGGTTCGCTCAATGATTTGGGCGATCGCAGGTTATTGGTTTCAGGCCGTCATCATCCCGAAGGGAACCTTAAAGAAGATAGAACGCATGTGTGCAAATTTTGTCTGGAAAGGGGGCATACACACTATCGCCTGGGAAGAACTCTGCCGGCCAAAGGAGGAGGGAGGTATTGGGATCCCGTCGCTTCAGACGCTTAGGGCCTGTTTGGATCGTTGTAACTCTACGAAAGTGTGAAAGTGACACTTTCATGAGGGTGTAACTCATATCACTTGCAATGCATTTCACTTTCCAAAAAGTGTTTGGATACAATGGGTTTTGTCCCCCCGCAAGTGAAGAGTTGCAATGTAGTTTGTTTGGATGATCACTTGAAAGTGTAGTTGGGAGCTAAAGGCACACTTTCAATGTTTGGCTCAGAATCCAGCAAGTGATAGAATCACCAAAAACCAAATATGGTAATGTTACCACTGAAACAACAGAACAATTGAAGAACATATATGATAATGAAATACAGTATCGAAAAACATATGAAGAACAATTGATACTCAAATACAACTCTCAAATACAATTGATACTCCAATACAACTCCAAACAACTGGTCTTCCACAAATACTTAAAAAACATACATAAAGTAGACAACATAATGGGGCTCAGAATTTGGCAACCGATATGAAAAGACATGCAACATAATGGGGCTCAAAATAATGCAGCACATCATTCCAAAATATGAACAAGTATCAAAATTTCCCAACCATGACAGAAAAACTGAATATGAAAGTCAGAAAAACTCATTTGCAACCGAGCACACATCATAGCCCACATCATGAAAAATTCAGTGGTAGTAGTAATATGCAACATTCAGAAAGCTGTAGATACAGAAAGTATAAACTTCATAGCCCTATGTATCGGCCAGAAGAAACTCAGTATAAACTTCATTATCACATAGCTGTAGATACAGAAAGTATACCAAGGATACCAATGGTAGCTTGCAAGGTAGATAGCAAGATTATAAAACTTCACATTCCCAAGATTAGAAAAATGCAGAGAACATCTGAAAAATGCAGAAAACTGCACATTCCCAAGATCACATGAGCATTGCTTTATATGGAGAACATACCCTCAAAAACCTACTGCATCATACAAAAAATTGGCAAATACCACCAAGAACAGATATTTGTGAAATACAACCCATACTTAAAAATTATACAACCAGAATGTGTGAAACAAAGAATTGCCAAATACCACATGAATGGAGCATACTCAAACCTACTGCATATATGCAGAAGATACCCTCAAAATACCTGCTGCATATGAAGAACATAACCCAAATATTGTATCGAAAAAACCGATACTCATTAAAAATAATATTGTAGTAATTGGCTCAGAGGATTCACCATCCCACTCATCATCGCCAATTAAACAACTTGGCTACCTCCATCCATCACCAAATTGGTGGGGGAGGCCATCAAGTGTTGGTTCTCATCGTGGGGCACCTTCCTCATTTGTGTTGTCGGGACAGAAATATAATTTTAGACTCAGAGTTGCACCTTCCTCATCATTGTCTAAAACTTGGCTACAAGTTGGCTACCTCCATCCATCACCACAATGGTAGGGGAGGCCACCAACTTTAGCCTCTTTATTATGTTGCACCTTCATAGCTCATCCATAGACAACCCCTGCACCAAAACATTACATACGCCTTGTCATTACATTGTCATTACATTTATAAGTGCAGACAAAAAGGACTTGGCACTTGAAACTACATAATATAGATGCAGACTAAAATCGATACAAGTAATGTTAGAAAACCCAAAGTAACAATAATGGCCGTTGGGTGGCCATTAACCACATCTTCTCCCTTATTTCCACATCGTTCCTCCTTGTCATTTGAGTGGAAGTAACCCATTGCCTCCTCATAGTCTTGGCACTTGAAATAACAAGTACCTTTAAACCCATTCACTTGCATGTGACATTCAGGCCAGGTTGTATACACTCCTGGTTTTCTTCCTTTCTTAACAACGTAGTAAGACATGCTACAAAGAAACATTGAAAGTAACAGCAGAAGGTAAGATGAAACATGCTACAAAGAAATATTGAAAGTAACAGCAGTAGAGACCATATGTTAAGAAGGCCATGTGGAATCAGCAGCATATGTTGTTCCAGAGTACAAAATATTACAGGCCATGGAGAAACAGCAGCATATACTGTTCCAGAGTACAAAATATTACAGGCCAAGTGGAAGCAGCAGTAGAGTTGCAAACTACAAAATATTACAGGCCAAACTAAAACAGCAGTAGAGTTGCAAAGTAGATGCAATAGATACAAAATACAAAATGCAGTAGATGCAAAGTTCTGATGTACCAAACTTTGCAACAAGACTAGTTGTCTTGCATGAAATTATCTAGCCAAGCCCGTTGGAATCTCTCGGGCAACCCTATAAACTTGGTGGCCTCAGCGTTGTCAGTGGAAAGAAAGTTGTATGCCTTCATTAGTACGTTTGACTCATATCCTTCTATGGCAAATAATTGACTACCCATTCTCTCAATGGGGCTCTTGAATCCGGTACGAAGTGCCTCGGCCATGGAAGTAACACACCCCGCCAATTGACTCATTCCTTCATTTCCCACGTTAGTCTCTCTACGACGTTTCCCTCCCGTGGATTTCGTAGATTGGGAAGTCATAGCATTGTGTTGTTAGCCACTAGCAGGAGGAGTATCTACTTCGACGTATTCTCTTGCTCCCCATTTCATGTTGTTATCCTTCGTACGGTCCCCTCTTGCATGGTCATCTCCACATACAATTTGTAACAAATCAAAGTTCCTAATAGGCATGTTCACCCATTGGGCTAGTTTAGATTTTGCCTACGCAAATAAGGATAAATATTCAGTTATATTCAGATCTGAAAATAATAAATTTTCATATATATTCAGATCTAAAGTAAAAATCAGATATTTACCTTCTTGAGGTCATCATGTGTTTCCTCGTCCATAAGCACCATCCTTTGATCTTCATCCCATCCGGCCCCCGAAAAATCTTTGGCCTTCAAAATATCTACCCACTTGGACTTCCAACCACGATAATGATTGATAACATTGTTAACGCTATAGGAAGTACCAAACTTTGCATTCACCATGTTGGCCGCGAGTATGTACGAACCATTTTTAAAAGCTTTGTCACATTTTTTTCCCTCTTCGACCTCCCTAGCAAGAATCTTTAGAAGCTCATCAGTATGTTCATCCTCCCACCGCTTGTTGGGAGTGCCTCCCCCTTCCTTTTGAACATTCTTACCCGAACTATTCGATGGCTTCTTGGGCTTGTTCTTTTGAGGAGATTCAGCTTGGTCCTCATTAAGCCCTTGTAGAATAGATCCTTGACTAACAACAAAGGAATATGAATCCATAAAAGGATCAATACTAGAAGTCCAATTTATGTCGGGCATTGAGGTTACAAGTGGACGAATGGGAGTTGGTTGTGTCACCCTTTCTTCTACCCCTCCAGTTTCGTGTCCTTCACTTCCTGTACTAGTACCAAACGACCTCCTCTTTGAATGAGGAGGTACAAAAGGGCTGCTTGCATGGGTTTGGAAGTGTCGGTAGTTGGGAAAGTTCTCTCCCATCTCACCTGTTGACATTTAGAATAAATTTTGTTGCAGATTTTCTCAGAATATATATTTCTTTTAATAAAGGGACACATTACAATCAAACTAACAGAAATATCATACAAGATATGCCAAAAAACTGCTACTAACATCAATTCAAACTAACAAAAAACTGCTACAACCTATGACAAACATATTATACCCTACCATGTCCAATACAGTAGTCATGCCACATGTGGTTTGCAATCTGCTCACGCATGTCCTCCCATGCCTTCTTCACATTCCGTTGGACTTGCGTACTATTTTGGGAGAATTGTTCATACTCGAACAAATTGTCTTCCACAACTTCCACCTCACCTAAACACGGTTCATCAACAACTAACTCATCTTTAGGGTCAACTCCAAGTATGTAGTTGTGCAGCACACAACAAGCAAGTACAATATCGACTTGTGTATCAAAGTCATGGAACTTTTCTCCCCTAGAATGCAAAACCTGTTCTTCAGGGTGGCAAATGCGCATTCTATTTTGCTACGCAACTTAGAATGCCTATGGTTGAACAGTTCCTTCGCATTGGTGGGGTGACGATCCTTCTTAGGATTGAAGTAGTACCTAACTCCACGATAAGGGGCAATAAACCCCGGCATTGTGGTGTAGCCAGCATCAGCCAAGTAATACTTCCCTATACGTAAAGAATCATATTTGAAGCAATTGTAAGATTTAGATTTTTTGTTAATCGTTATAAGCTACAGGCATAAAAGTTAGGTTACATGCCTGTTATGACCTTTAGGCCATGTGGAGATGGCCTAGAAAGGGCATCCTTTAAAATTGTCATGTCGTTAGCACAACCTTCCCACCCTGCCAGGATATATGTAAACTTCTTGTCGGGAGTACAAGCCGCTAACACATTTTGTGTTACTTGTTTTCTACCCCTAAACCTCGCTACTATAGAGGTTGGGAGGGTGGCTTGGATGTGGGTGCCATCTATCATCCCTATACAATCCTACAGTTCAGTGAAATGCATATTTAACGTACAATATTAGTAGGTTGTATAATATAAACTGAATTTATATTTAAAAAGTTTTACCTCAAAATACGGATACCATTCTGCTGAATTTAGTATCTCCGTCGGGGTGTCAAACCCTGCTTGCTTGATAAATCGTTCTTGAATAGAACAGATTGCAGCTAGGACTTTATTAAAATACCTAGATATTGTCTCTCCGGATCGAATGAATTCAATGCCACATACTCTATTTTTTGCCTTATGTCCCAATATGTATAGGAATATGGCTAGTTGCTCTTCCACACAAACATATCTCGTATCATGGAGCGACCCATTGGAACGTAAAATATTTGCGAGACTGTAGAAAGCAGCACTACTCATCCTTAGATAATGGACACAATTATTTGGTCCTGCCGTCAAAATTCGATACATGTGTGCTTGCCTCCACTGTTCTCTAATTAGGGAGGGTTCCCTTGCGATGCCTTGTTGGTCATTGCCCTCATTTTCCATTAAATTCACTATTATAGTTACAACAGTAAGTATACTAGCGACTGAGGCATTTAGTAACGGATCATTGGGATTCGACAAATCCATCTACACGAAAACCACATTGTAATCATATATCATGTTATTTCACAAACAATCCATTACATATGTATCAAACAGACAGAATAATAGGTGTGAAGCATTGAGAATGGGAAGAAGACGAGAGAATGGAGTTTCTCGAAAATGGCATTGAGAATGGAGGAAATTTCGAAAGACTCTCTCTCTCGTCTTCTTCACATTAAATTTCCTCCATTAAATTTCCTGTCTTCTTCACATTAAAAAAAACACTCTGCTGCACTCTCGGAACAAAATAATATTCTAGATCTAGATCTAGTCTGTAGAACAAAATAATATTCTAGATCTAGAAAGGCAAAGTAAACAGATCTAAAAATATCACAGATCTACACGTTCCAAGCAAAAATAGTAAAGAAAAATATCAAGATCGTTACAAATCTTCACGTTCCCAGCAAAATTAAGTAAAGAAAAATATCAAGATCGTCAAAGATCTTCACGTTTGCAGCAAGGAAAAAGACAAAAAAATTTACAATTTATGTCTGAATAAATTTTCTAGGAGAACTATAGATCGTCACGTTTCCAACCGAGAAAACGAAGAAAATGGTACAGAACCACATAGGAAGATGTGGATCGGCAAGTTTGCAGCAAAAAGTAACAAGAAAAGCTGTTGATCTGGACGTTTGGAGGAAAAATAAGTAAAAAAAACCCTAGAAATTACCTCCGGGTGAAGATGGCGGGAGGAAGAAGGTGACCACAACTGCTAGGAGAAGAAATGGGTTGCAAGACCACAGGCAACCTTTCCCCAGAGATTTATTCTCCGGAGTTACTCTGGAGTTACTCCACTTTTGGAGGTAGGTCGGTGGGAGGTGAAGAAGTAATGTTTTGAGGGGACAAGCCTCTGCACTGGTCAGAGATTCCCCACTCGCAGCCCTCAACTCATTTCCAACCAAACGACAGAAGTGGCTCCACTCGCAGCCAAAAGTCCAAATATGCAGCAAATGGACCTCACTTTCAATGAACCAAACAGGCCCTTAGTGAGGTAGCCAAACTCAAAATGGCTTGGAAATTCTTGACAGGTAATTCCTTATGGGCAAACTGGATGCGAGCAAGATACGCGTCGAACGACAATTTATGGGTCATGCCTCATAGTAATAATTACTCCGTCCCTTTCAAAAATATTTTAGCACAGCGGGAAGTGTTGAAGTCTTGCATTTCTCGAGTGATACGGAACGAGGGTGGGACGAACTTATGGAAGGATCCGTGGCTCGAAAAAAAGAGCTTTATTGAACGGTTGGGTTGGCCTACTTATGAGATGGTTGGACAGGATGTTCAACTGAGCAACATCATAAAAGAAGGAGCATGGAATGTGACAAATCGACATATACAGCAATGGTTTGGTGGGGAGATCGCTCAAGTCCCTATTATAGCCGAGGATGGAGTGGATGAATGGACGTGGGATGGTGCTGGTACAAGCGGATTCATCCACAGACTGGCATACGAGAAACTTCGAGCCGTGTATATGACAGTGCCGTGGGCGGAGGTGGCCTGGGTCAGGGGGGTGGCGAGCAAGTGGAAGTTGTGTATGTACAAGGCTATAAGGGATAGACTGCTCACTAAAGAGCGGCTGGTGCGTATTGGTGCTCACATGCCTGACATTAGCTGTGTGCTATGTGGAGGAAATAATGAAACTCGGAATCACCTTTTCTTTGAGTGCCCCTTCTCGGGTGAGTTGTGGCGTTTGTACCGAAGAAGATTGGGCTTACCAACCAGACGGCAGGCGGCGATTATGGAAGTGGTGGACGAGGTTCGGCAAATGCGAAATCAAGGTCAGAAGTACTAGGAGGTCCGCTGTCGACTTCTCGCCGTCACATGGCACATTTGGCGGGAGCGCAACAATCGAATATTTGAAGGAAGAGTCAACACCATATCCGGGCTCCTCAATAACATTAACTACGACCTACAGGCGATGCAAGCGGGGATCGGATGACATTAGGAGTGCGAGGAGGGGCGTGATTCTCACCAGGCGGTGGGAAAGAGAGAGTTTCATACGAGTGTTTGGAGGACCTCTGCTCTGTTATTTGAGTAAGGTCCTGTGTGATCTCATCTATGTAAGTTTACTATTGTTTAATAAGAAGAATCCTTTTGCTTCAATATATATATATATATATATATATATATATATATATATATATATATATATATATATATATATATATGGAAGCGGATCAAAAGTCCCCCTTAGAAAGCCCCCCAAAAACCTCCCTCACTCTAATTCGTAATTTAATGTTAATATTAAAGTTAATATTAATGTTAATATTAATATTAATGTTAATGTTAACATTAAATACTAAAATTAACATTAAACTTAACATTAAAATTAATATTAACATTAATATTAACATTAACATTAATATTAACAATAACATTAACATTAATATAAAAAAAAAATTTAAAAAAATTAATATTAACATTAAAATTAATATTAACATTAATATTAACATTAACATTAATATTAACATTAATATTAACATTAATATTACGAATTAGAGTGAGGGGGGTTTTTTGGGGGCTTTCTAAGAGGGGCTTTTGATCCGCTCCCTATATATATATATATATATATATATATTTTGAAGAAAAGATACTTTATTAAAAAAACCAACGAACAGAGCAGTTACAACCATATACATATACACTCCTTCACCTCTTACGAAAACTGTAGCTTTAGCTTACCCCAACCCAACCTGTGCCTACTTTAATTCCAAACACCTAATATCCCAGTTGATATTATTGATCATCCTAGAGTAAGTGTTGCACTTGCCATCAAATACTCTATTGTTTCGCTCCCGCCAAATGTGCCATACGACCGAGAGAAGTCGCAATCTCATCTTCCGATACACCGTCAAGGAGCGACTCCTCTCCCTGTTGATCTCCTCAATCACATTCATCAGATCCGCACTCTGGGTTCTATTAAGTCCCATATCAGCTCTGTAGTGCTGCCATAGCCGAGAAGGAACTGAACACATGAAGAATAGGTGCTCACGAGATTCAACCTGACCATCGCAAAGAGCACAGTTCGGGTTCTGAATCAGAATACCAAACCTGCTTAACCGATCTTTAGTGAGCAGTCGATCCTAACTGCTTTGTATAAACAAATCTTCATCTTCATTGCCGCCCCCTTGTCCCATACAACCTTCGCCCAACCAACCTGCGGGAACACCAGTGGAAGTCGCTCAAATGTCGCAGACTGTGAGAACTCCCCTGTCAACGTTCCGTCCCAAGTCCAGCGGTCTTTACGTTGCCCATTGCCGATCTTAACTTCCTTAATTTCCTCGCCAAACCATGAATCAATGTGTCTATCATTTATTCTTCAAACCCCATTATCAATATAAGTGCTGACCATTGAGTGTCTCCCAACCAACTCATAGGTAGGCCACCCGAGCCAATCAATAAAGCTTTGTTTGTTAAGCCATGGATCCATCCAAAGATTTGTAGATTGTCCATTCTCAATCACCCGACTGATACTTGCCCGTAGAGTCTCACGTTGCGCAAGAATCGTTTTAAAAATAACCGAAAAATTATTATTCCTTTTCATAACCCAGAAATTTTCCTTGTTGGTATATCTCGCACGCATCCAATCCGCCCACAACGTTGTTCCCATCAGGAATTTCCATGCCAATTTAAGACTAGCTACCTCTCATAGAGTCAGAAGTGATTGAATCCCCATGCCACCTTCCTCTCGGTGTAATGCTCATATCTCGTATTACGTATTGGGAATACGTGTACGTATTTCGGGCGCACATTTTTGGTTTGTCATAATTAGTTAGCCTTGGATTTTATTTTGCATGTTGCATTAGCATGGTTCATCATGGGATTGCATTGGCTTGGTTTGGTTCGGTTTGGTGGGTTTGGCTTGGTTTGGTTTTATGTGGAGGACCACTCCCACCTACCACCACTCCCACCATAAATATCTTCCCACTCTCTCTCTTCCTTTATTACTCATTACTCATTTCTTCTTCTCCATCTTTACTTCTTCACCTACCAGGAGAGAGGGAGAGCTTAGGCAAGTGCACCTTGCTTCATGGAGGAAGTCCATTTTTATTGTTCCATTGTCTTTCTCATGTGTTTCTAAACCACTTTAGTACTTGTCATTTTTTATTTCCATGGTTAAATGTTGTAGATCTAGCTTTGTGGTATTTTCGGTTTCCAGGACTTTGGATCCATCAAACTTGTATATTTTGCTAAGTTGATGATCACATGTTGCAGAGAATTTCGTTTGATCCAAATTGACCTACAAGAAATTTCTGAGCCGCATGGACATTTTTCAGCACTTGGCCGCATGCAACTGCCAAGTGAGCCGCATATGGCTTGCTCTTAGATATTACTTACTTTTAATATTTTCCTTGCCTGCATGCAATCCACAGTAGCTAGCCGCTTGAATTTGAGCCGCATGTACTTGTTGGCCTTAAAATTCTTGGCCACTTGAAGAAACTCCAGCTGCATACGTCCTAATGCATAATTAAATGCTTACCCAGCCGCATACAGTGTTAATGCATTAATAAATGCATTGCTCTAGCCGCATGAGAAGGCTATGAATGCATTGTTAAATGCATTAATAATGCATTGCTCCAGAATGTGCATTGAATGCACTTTTTGTTAAAACATTAAATAAGTGCTTGCTTAAGAATGCTTGAATGCCTTTAATGCAAATAAGTCCTTGCTATTTTGCCTATATTAAATGCATTATTCCATGTAGCCGCATAAGGTTTTATGTGCTTTAATTGCCTTTTTCATTTAGGTCCTTGACATTTAATAGATATGCATTTAAGGCCTTCCCTTGGAAAGGCTAGCCGCATAAGGTTTTATGTGCTTTAATTGCCTTTTTGCATTTAGGTCCTTAACATTTAATAGATATGCATTTAAGGCCTTCCCTTGGGAGACTCAGCCGCATGAGTCCTTAGGAATGCATTTACTGCCTTTGGCATGCATTTTTAGTGCATTTTTCTAATGCATTTCTTTGGAGAGTCAGCCGCATATGCATTTTCTGGATGCCTTAGCACATGTGTTCTTGTTCGGAAACCATTGTGGCCGCATGGAAATTTTAGCGAGCCGCATGGCTTATGTAAAATCCTGGCCGCATGCAACCACAGTTGCTAGCTTGCATTTATTTTGGAGCCGCATGGCCTCCCACCAATTCTTTGGTCGTATGGCCATATGTACTGGCATGACTTATTATATTATATGAATAATTGTTTGGCTACATGAACCAATATTTAATTGGTTCGCGTGAACCTTTTCTTATTGCATTAATTGTGGGGGTCCCACATAGCTTCTTTTAGTTGACTTGCTTGCTGAAGTGGGAGTTTACATTTAATGAGGGTCCCACTATCTTTTGTCTTATTTAAATTCGAGACCTATTTATTGTTTCCTGGCCGCATGGGGGCTTCCCACTCTTTTGGCCGCATGTATGTTCTCCCACTTTTGGACCGCATGGGTCCCACTTTGATTGTTTAAATGTCTTATTTGCGTGAATTGTGGTCCGAATTTCTTCCTACTCCCAACATGAAAGTTGTAGAGTTTCTCCTTGGCTTCAAGAATATATATATATATATATATATAATACATATTATTATTTAATTGTGCAAGTTTCTTTCCTCCTTGATAAATGACATGACTTGATAGTGACCCGCCGTGGTGCACTCCCGACATGATAACTTGACCTGACAATTTGACATGATAATTCTTGATAGTGGCCCGCCGTGGCGCACTCTTGGCATGATAAACCTGACATGATACTTCTCGAATTGCTGTTGCGACGGCTACACGACATGACAAGATTGAATAACTTGGACACCGTGGACAATTGTGCTTGTACAAATGAACCTGTCTTGTCTTGCATCATGTCTAGAACGGGGATCCCTGAGTACCACGGTCAGGGGTACCCACTGAAATCAACTAAGGCTAACAACTAGAATAAATACAGTAGTCATGAAGAGATTTCTCCAGCTACAGGCAATCCCGTTATCTGGGCGCCCCACTTGGGATCTGTAGCCTGCCGTCGAGTAGGACACATTTCCAGCACACTGTCATGTGTTGCACCCTCTAAGTCACCTAAGGGTACATGCGTTTCCTGGACGATGTACCCACTTGAATTCAATCCTAATTGCGTCCGGATAGCCTGGATGGTCTGCAGGGCTTGTGGCTGTGGAATAATCTCGCTGCATCTTGTTAGTAATTAGGCTTGTGACAACCCTAGTTAGTTAAAGTATCAAGCCGTACTTATTGCTTGGCCGTGAAATGTTGGATGAAGTTTACCAGTCTATTCTTGTCTTGATTCTGTACAAGATTTTTCACATGACCTGTTTCCTTATTTTATCTTGCCGATAAATGGTGGGAGAAACCAAGTTCGGTTCAGACGAAGGGTTACAACTCCGGTCCTTGTTTGGTTTACGGGTTGTAACCTGGTTATCTGAATAGTCCCATGGTTATTCCATCGTATATCATCTGTCCTGTTTTCTTTAATTGTTGTCTTTTATTATATATTATTACTCTTGTGTTGATTGCTGGTTTTAGTTCCTAAGTGAAGCCTCCTTTGTGGCACTTGCTCTTTCTGGGATCTGAACCAGCTGGTTTTGTATGGCCAGATACCAGAGCAGCTCCAGAGGATCTACCGAATCTCCAGCCACATGGTGACCACTAGACGAAATCATGGCAATGAGTGGGTTTATTTTGGCTCTACCACTCTATTGTAAAATTATTCTTTTGAGGCGTTTAGCCGTCGAGCAAGTGTTAGCTCGTGTACATTTTTACTTACTGTCTGCCTACGGGCTGTAACATGATTGGCAACCTAGGGTTGATCATGTATGACTAAACTCTTGCTAGTCCTCACATTTTGTAACGACTAGCTTCATGATCAGCTGAATATGTAATATTTGGGACGCCTTACTATTGTATATTTGGTGATCTTACATCTTGTAACATCCACTTACTTGCTTGTGATTGAGACATTAGGCTTGTTATTGACCTTAAGAGACTGTTGGCTTGTAGATAAACCCTCATATATCTAGACAGCCGTGACCGTATAGTGGAGTGGATCCCATTTCATTATACGTAGCTGGCTATGTCTTCCCCCGCTCTCCAGTATTCTGGTTCTGGGGCGTGACACTCGGACCATGCATAATTCTTCCCAAGCAATGCCGTGGATTCCTCCCTTCCAAATAAAGTTTGCACATAATGTTTCGACAGTCTTAATGGTCCCAATTGGCAAAATTATAGCTTGAAGCCAGTACGCCGTGATGGCCCCAATCACCGATCTAACTAGTTCGACTCTTTCTCCAAAAGATAGCAATTGAGACTGCCATCCCTCCAGACGACTCTGCACATAATTAACCAAACCCATGCATTCAGTGTTGCTAGCATAGTTGATGGATAACGGAAGGCCAAGATATCTGACTGGAAGTTGGCCTTGTTGCATGCCCAGAATCTCTAACCACTGTGTTTGCCGCGGACAATCCCTATTGAAAAATACCACCGATTTTTTTTTGTTAAGGGCCAGACCCGTTCCCCTCCTGAACTCCTCAAGTACCTGCATCAGCGAGAGTAACCCCATCTCACTTGGTTCTATGAACACCAACAAATCGTCGGCATATATGAGATGTGACACCTACGGCTCAATCCATTGAAATAGCGGAATAATGTTTCTCTTGTGTACCTCCACATCCATCAAACAAGTGAAAAATTCCATAACCACAGTAAAAAGATATGGAGATAATGGGTCACCTTGCCGAATTCCCCTGCTGCTGCCAAAAAATCTAAATGGCTGTCCATTGATGAGTACTGAGAAGGACGGCGTTGAAATACACTCCTCTATTCTGTCCACCCACCAACTATCAAATCCCATCCACCTTAGAATTGTGCATAAGAATTTTCTGTTCACCGTATCGTACGCTTTCCTCAGGTCCAACTTGATGCATCCTTTCTTTCCCCCTGCCTTGTTGAAGTCCCGAATCATTTCATGAGCAAGAAGACAATTGTCTACAATTGCTCGGCCTTTTATGAATGCTGCTTGATTCTCCGAAATGAGACCCTGCATAATCTCCTGCATTCTGTTACACATAACATGGGTAATAATTTTATAAATAAAATTGCAGCATGCGATAGGTCTAAAATCTCCCATCTCCTTAGCACCCTCTTTCTTCGAAATGAGAACGAGAAAAGTGTGGTTAATTTCCCGAATCAACCGTCCCGTCGTGAAGAAATCATCGACCATCCTGTAGAGATCGTTCTTCAATAGCGCCCAGTGGTGCTTAAAAAAGGCCACATTAAATCCATCCGGACCAGGCGACTTGTCGGAATTTGCTTTCTTGACAACTGCTTCTATCTCCTCCATCCGCACCCGCCTCCGGAGCTGCACATTTCCTTCCTTGGACACAAGTCTTTTGCATAGAACCTCTGGGATAGCTTCTTCATTAATAGTAGGGTTATAGAGGTTTTGAAAATAGGCAACAGCCTCTTCACTGATCCGGCTAACATAGGTGATCTCGACTCCATTTTCATCTAGAAGAGATGCCATGGAGTTCCTGTATTGCCGAGCTTTAATAGTGGAATGGAAGAATTTTGAGCAACGATCTCCGTCTTTCAACCAGTCGCACTTCGCTCTCTGCTTCAGATGAACTTCTTCAATAAATCGGAGTCTCCGAACTTCCTCCTGAAGTTCAGACTCTTGTTTCGCCAAGTCCTGGTTTAGCGGATCTGCCTGGAGCCGATCCTGGACCTTGCTAAGTCGACAATTCTTCTCTTCACTTGCATTATGAGGCCGTGCTCGATTCCAGTTCCTTGGCTGCTGTTTCACCATCTTCAACTTCCGGATAATGCAGTACTGGGGAGTGCCCACGGTCGATAGACCCAACCCGCTGTCAACTGCCTCTGTATAACCCTCCATAAGCATCCAAGCATTAGAGTACCGGAAAGGCTGCCTACCCGATCTGTGGACTTGCTGCATACGGATAAGGATAGGAGAATGATCACTTGTCCCGTGATGTAACCCCTCCGCTCGGCTGTTAGGAAACATATCAAGCCACTTATTGTTCCCCAAGGCTCTATCCAGTTGACAAACAACCTGATTCGTGACTGAACTATTATTCCAGGTCCAAGTGTGACCTGATCTTTCCAAGCACACCATCCCTGCGCTTAATAAACAATTCTGGAATTCCTCCAGAATAATGTGCGGAACAGGACGACCCCCTTTCTTCTCATCCCTGGCCATCATCGCATTGAAGTCCCCGCATATAATAAATGGTTTGTTGTTCCCCACTTCATTAGCCATATTTATGATATCCCTCCATAAGCTTCCTCGTAATCGTCGGTCGTTGTGGCCATATGCCGCCCCAACCACAACTTCTAATCCCCCGGTGTTTGTGAAGTTCAGAACCATAAGTTGATCCGTTCAGATTCGCACCTGACCAGTCCATCTTCGACTATCCCACATGACCCAAATCCTAGCCGCTCCCTCTGGTTCCAGATTGTGCACCGAGACCCAGTTACTCGGAGTCCTTATGTTGATTCTATCAGTTGTCTTGATCTTACTCTCTAAGATAGCAACAATAGTACATTTGTTGCTCCAGATAGCCTGATGAATCTCCTTCCATCTCCCAATCGAGTTTGCGCCTCGGACGTTCCATACTAGGACCGTCATTAAGATCTATTTGTAGAGACGTCCTCCGTGCTTCGCAGACTCTCCCCAGGACGAATGGGGCGAGACTGGCCTGAAGTATCTTCCTCACTTCTACGAACTTCCCCTGAATGCATCAAGACCGATCTCTGGAGCATAGCTTGCCATTCAGGATTCTCCACTGTGAGCTTTATAACTTCCTCTTGGTTCCCGTCTTGGTCCGTCCTTCTATTCCAATTGCCGCTTTCATCGCCATACATCCACCCAGTCTTCATTGCTCTATCTCCTGTAAGCTCTTCCCGGTTAAGGGAATTATCCGGTGTGTTTCCCTCCCCCATCTCTTCTTCGGCTTCTTGAGTAGCATTGCTACTGTAGGCTTGTAGTCCACTAACAACCAGTTGTCTGTTGTTTCCTTGGCAATCTTCTGCTATTGGAATTTTTCTCTTCCCGAGCATCGACCACCCCTTCACCCCTTGGCTTGTACCAGGTAAGCTGATATTAGGTGCTTGTACATCCATCATCTCCTCACCATCCCTTTCACTTGGCTGATTCATTATCTGTGCAACCTCTAATAACCCCTCGTCCGCCTGCAACGAGACGTCTTCATTCCCTTCCACATCATTGGCCACCTTGTCTAGGCACTGCGACTTGACGTGCCCGAAACAATGACAAGTCGTACATGACGGAGGTACCCATTCATACTCAATGGTCTGCCACATCGTCTCCCCATTGGGAAGCATTAGTTCTATTTGTCTGGGTAACTCGCAAGCGACTTCGATCTCTATAAAGACCCGAGCATACGACAGTCTCTTACGTCTCGCAGTCAGGAGATCTGTTCTCAAAGGGTTTCCCACCATGCTTGCCATTTTCATGATTGCTGGAGTACTCCATAATTGTGGGGAGAGCCAGGGAAATCTAATCCAGATAGGAACACTCGTGAGACGATCTTTCGTAAAGCACGATTCTGGCCTCCATCTCCTGAGGACGACTAATCTGCCATCAAACGTCCATGGACCCCCCTCCAAAATTCGATCCAGGTCTTCAGCTAAATCAAATTTAATAAAATAGAAACTATTCTCTCTGGAAAATATCTCCATCTCTCCTTTGGGTCTCCACATCCGCAAGGCATATGCTTTTAACTGTCCATAGTATGGCCAGTTGCCCATAACATAAAGAATCAATGTGTTTCTCCAGAACTTCGTAGTTTCTTCAATGTCATCAGACGTTATCTCCACCACCTTCCTTCCATCTATCACCTTCGGCTCCACATATTGGAGTTCAACCTCCTCCTGGATTTTACCTGATTTACACAAATCCGCCCAAGATATAGGAGTCGGCATCGAGCTCTGCCTGGCAGTACGATTTTGATTTCTACTATCTCCTTCCATATCGGCAGCCGCACGTGTCCTTCTCCTCTCCCCCTCCACATCAACCAGCGGAGGTATCCGTCCTCGTCCTCCCCCAAGATCAGCCGGCCGCCCCTGTCCGCCCCCTTGACGAGTTGCCGGAGGCATCCCCTTCCTAGGCGGTGCTGCATGTTTAGCCGGTATGGATCTGTTTGTCCATTGATTGGGCTGCCATCCGTAACCTCCCGAATATCGATCCTTCCTTCCCTGCGGCCCATGCCGCCGCCGCCTCTCCACTGTGGTCCACCCACCCCCCTCGTCGCGAGGTGCGTCGACTCCTATTCCTTGGGGGACATACACCGATGTTCCCGTCGCCCCAATGGAAGAGTCTCCAGGCGGAAACCCTAGGTTTTGCATCTTTCTTATATATATATATATATATATTGGTGATCCGGTACCGTTTGCACTGTCACACGTGCCTCTCAACACTCTCTAGGATATATTTTTTACCCGATAAATAACAATAAACAAAATATCGAAGTAAAATACATTAAATCTATAAATTATAATAAGCAAAATAACATATACAACAATATAATATATTTAAGATTTAATTATAATTTTAGTAAGATTCGTATATGATTTAAAATTTTAAAATTAATAAAAAATGAAAAATAGAGAATGAATGAGTTAATCAACTTAAGAATGAATTTGTCTACTAAATTATGTAATCAACTTTAATTAAGGGTATTGTTATTGACACTCACTCCAAAAATGTCATCATGCACTCATCTTTAATTTTGTATCATTCTAATTCCAAATATATTCATACATTAAATATGACATTAATTTGTACATGCATGGAAGGAGGAGTGCATGATGACATTTTAGGAGTGCGTGTTAACATAGGAACAAATTTGGAATTTGAATATCAGAAAATTAAAGAGGGGTGCATGATGACATTTTAGTAGTGCAAATAACGACATCATTAATTAATTATCAAACTAATTAAACAATAAGGGAGAGAAAAGAGGAGCAAACTATTAATTAATTGACATGACATATATATATATATATATATATATATATATATATATATATATATATATATATATATATATATATATATATATATATATATATATATTGAAGCAATGGGTAATTGTTGCGAACTCGCCTCCACTGGGGCTTGAACTCCGATCACTTGGGCCGCATGCATCTCTCTTAACCACTAGGCTAGAGGATTACCCATTGCTTCAAAACACTTTTGCATCCCCTATGCATTTTCACGTTAACAACTGTTGGATCTTTTTTAAATCATCTGATCTTAGCCCTTACGGTTAATATTAGAAACTTAAATATTTCCATTTTGACCATCCTTTGTTTCTGGAAATTGCTGAGAAACACAATTTCGGGATAGACTTTTATGAAATGCCCACCCGCTGGATGAGTTTTATGAAATACCCAGAATTATATATTTTCACGTTAAATATTCCAAGATTTCCTTTTAGATGCCACCCGCTAGAAAACTGCTATTTTTATAATACCGAAACTACCCCTCCGTGCGAATTGGTCATCTATATGTATTTGAATTCAAAAAACTCAGATCTGGATTGTGATTTTCGTCTTCTTCTTCTTCACGGAAAATCTGAATTCCATTGCTCTCATCTTCAGCAGAGATCGCAAAGATCGTTCATAATTCTGTGTACTTTTCTTCAGTCGAACTCATATCATCGCTCGTCATCATCATCACTATCATCATCATCTTCATTGTGGAGACATTTGAAGTTTTTCGACGATTAGGTCAATTGTGGAGAGAAGATCTTTCTTCTTCTTTTCCATAAGAATTATCATCGTTTTGAAAGAAGAACGAAACTCTTTATTCCTGACAAAATTTTTCTAAAAATAAAATATATTCTCCGTATTAAAACCACGGAGAATGACCATTCTCCTCCGTGCTAAAATGACGTAGAATGACTATTCTCCGTTTTAAAAATCACGGAGAATGACATTCTCCGTGTTAAAAACCACGGAGAATGACAATTTTCTATGGGTTTTAACACGGAGAATGCCATTCTCCGTGGTAAAGTGACGGAGAATGGTCATTCTCCGTCATTTTAGTACGTACGAAGAATAACTATTCTTCGTGGTTTTAACACGGAGAATGGTCATTCTCCGTCTTTTTCAATACGGAGAATGACCATTCTCCTCCATGTTAACACGAGATTGGTCATTCTCCGTGTTAATATCACGGAGAATGACCATTCTCCCTGTCGAAAAAGACGGAGAATGACCATTCTCCGTTGTAAAAAATGACGGAGAATGTCCATTCTCCGTGTAAAGGTCATGGAGAATGATTATTATCTGTGTTAATATCACGGAGAATGACCATTCTCCGTGGTAAAGTGACCATTCTCCGTCATTTTAGTACGGAGAATAGCTATTCTCCGTGGTTTTAACACGGAGAATGGTCATTCTCCGTCTTTTTCAATACGGAGAATAACCATTCCCCTTCATGTTAACACGAGATTGGTCATTCTCCATGTTAATATCACGGAGAATGATCATTCTCAGTGTCGAAAAAGACGGAGAATGACCATTCTCCGTTGTAAAAAATGGCGGAGAATGTCCATTCTCCGTGTAAAGATCACGGAGAATGATTATTATCCGTGTTAATATCACGGAGAATGACCATTCTCCGTGATTTTACCACGGAGAATGACAATTCTCCGTGGTTTTGACACGGATAATGACCATTCTCCGTCATTTAGTACGGATAGTGGCTATTCTCCGTCATTTAGTACGGAGAATGACTATTCTCCTGCGTTTTAACACTAGAAATGGCCATTCTCCGTGATTTTACTATGGAGAATGGCGAGTTGAAAGTTTGTAAAGCCATAACTTTTGACTGGGAGATCGAAACGAGGTCCAGTTTGTCGCAAAACGAGCATATTTTCGAGGAGCCTAAAAGTAACGAATTTTTCGTTAGACAAACTTTCGAAATTTCAGAATCGCAAAAAAATGATGTTTTGACCTCCGTTTTGACATGGAAAGATTTTGGAGAAGAAAACCTAGATTCGAAAGTGAGCAGCGTATCGAAGAAGAGGAAGAATAGAAAGTGAGCAGCGTAACGAAGAAGTTGAAGAATCGAAATCTTTTTTTTTGAAGAGTATGTTTCGCTGGTGCTTTGAATAAATTAGAAGGGTAAAAGGGTCATTTGGAACCCGCTTTGGATAAGTTTCTCTAATTCTGGGCACGCGATGAAAGTTTTTTTAGCGGTTGGTTTTTCATGAAACTGTTTTAGTTTTTGGGCATTTCATAAATTTCCCCCCTTTGTTTTTATTCTTTTGGCAGTAAACATTACCTTTTTATTATATAAATCTTTGAACTATTCAAACTATCAGCAATATTTTGAATCCATTAACCCTCATTTATTGTGTTCCTTTTCTTTTCATACTCTACGCCCTCCATATATACTCCTAATTAATTATGATTTATGTCATTATTACTTTTATTGTTCAAGTCCCCTTCCATCTCGTTTGATTTGTAGAATTATCGGATTGAGAAAGAAAAATGATTACTTTTTTGTGTTTGTGTATTAAAGAAATTGAGGAGAAAATAAAAGTGATTTTCAATGGAAAAAAAAATAGGAGGCAAAGTGAGTCCATCCATTTAATCCAGAAATCACTTTTCCACTTTGAAGTATTTACTTTACTTTCTAAATTCCTTCGCATTTCCAAATATCGAAAATGAAAGTCAATGGAAGTTGTAATTTTCCAAATGAAATGGAATACCAAAGAATTGATTTTCTTCTCCTTCAATTCCGCGAACCAAACGAGGCCTACGACGATTGTTTATGGTCGACCGTGACGATAAACATGCCTAAACTAGTCTAAATCATTAAAAGAAATTAATTTCTCACTTAACAGCTTCTAGTATGTTTATAGACATGTTTATATTTTGTTCTTGTACAATGCCAGCCGTAAAATTTATTTTAATAAACGAATATAATACATTACGATCTCCAATAAAGTTAACAAAAAAAACTTGTGGAATGTAATAATAATTAGACATTGGATGGTATGTAAATAGTAAATTATAATGACAAATTAGTAGTATTATTTTTAATATAAAAAATGTAAGATAAGTATATAAAAATATGGCAAATAACAATTACCACACAATTACTGGTATAGATTATACTTGATTATTTTAATGTTAAACCTTATAGCTCCTAAAATATAAATTTGTATTATTTCGAGATTATATTTTTGTTATGTAATTATAGACAACATGTATTGATATGTTTACCAAAAAAAATTCTATTATTTATCCTGTACTATTAAGTTACTTATGGAAAATATATCAAAGTTTGTATATTGTTAAGATTTACACCCATCACCAAGGGAATAATATTTATCAGCAATGGCATAGCCAACATTTCAAAAAATGTTTTCCGATTAGCATTTTTTTTTTTTTTTAACTTTTCGATTAGCATTTGAAGCACTTGAATTCCCATAAACAAATTATAATTCCAAACACGATTGTTACATTCCAAATATGAATGCTACATTCCAAACTCGAGTGGCTTTTGTTGTTACCTAGGAGAGGTATAAAATCCGGCTGGATGGCGGAGATCAGTGGATCGAACCACATGGACGTCTTTCATTTATTTGATGGAAGTTGTGGGACAGTGGACCTAACAGACATGTAATACAGCGTGCATAAAATTTCGTACGTATCGTCGTCGGGCATCTAAAAAAACAACATAAAAATGTGATTATACATAGGAATCTTAAATTCCCAAGCACTACTACCGGGTACTAAAGGCAATTAATCATAATTATTTTTATTATAAAAGCAACTTAGGCAAGTAACTATGATTATTTTTATTATAAATTCACACCAACATAAGTTGGTTTTCGGAATTTTTTGCTATTCAAATTAATTACAAGTAATATTACATCAAGACAATTTACAAATTGCATTCAAAGAATACTTGCCATGTAGGTCTAAGCTAAACTTCTCAAAAATTAAGCTTTATATATTTTCACTAATAATTTGAAAAAGAAGAAACAAGCTTACAAGTTTATTAAGGGTCTGCTTGGTAATGGTGTTTTCACCGGTTTTGGGGTTTTGGGGTGTTTTTGAACCGACCGTTTATAAAAACCTCTGCTTGTTAATTTTTTTGAGGCACTGATTTTCGTCGGCTCAAAGATTCTCCAAAACCGGTGTAATGTATTTTTTGGTGGCTTTGTAAACACCCAAATCGACGGATTTTGAGCGACTTTATTTTTTTATTCCATTTATATCCTCACAAAAATAGATATAATTATAACTACCGATACCCTTCCCTATTTAATTTATTCGTGTAAAAAACTTTCAGAACCGCTCGTTAGTGAATTACCAAGCATGGATTGGACTGGTTTAAAAGCCTCAACTTAAAAACCATCCAAAATCGGACCTCTCATAACCGCTCATAATCGGTACTCTAAAAACACCTCATAACCGCTACCCGATAATTGCCAAGCAGACCCTAAAGAAATATACGAAGGACTTATTAGTAAAATGTCCTTACAAGGGGGTGTATCTAGAAATAAACCATGTATATTTAAAGGAGGAGGAGGAGGAAGAAGAAGGAAACTGCTCCTTCACGCGGTTATCATTATGTAACGGATTCTCTCAGCATCATCATCACTTGCTGTCACCAAAAAGAAAGAAAGAAAGAAATGAAGAAGAAGCTTTGGTATGCGTTTTTTTTTTTTTTGTTTGTTTGTAAAAAATGTGTTTTTTAAGCAAATGAGAACATTTTAGGAAGTGGGCAATCATCATTTCCTTGGAAACAAAGCTTTCCCATTGTAAAAATCCCGTCTTTATTCGTCCTCTAACTTAAAGATTTGATCTTTGTCGCAGATTTGTGGAGAATTTGGCATTAGAATTGTTGGGTCTCGATCAATTTTCAAGGTGAGATTTTTCTTTCTATTTCCCCCTTCTTGTTCTCTCATTTGATCTATTTCCTGATGGGGTTGTTTGTTTATTATTCAATGTGTTGTGTTTAGCAAATTCTTTTGGGATAGATCAAAGTACAATTTAATATCAGTGTCCTCTTTGGGTTCTTACAATTTTGTGTTCACAATGGCAGTAATCTATAGAATTCTCTATATTGTCTGCATCTTCATAGAGACTGAGATCACATCCAGAAACCAAGGTTTGAAATATTGATAGAAAGTTAGAAACCGATAGATTTCAGCCTTTTCGGATCAGAATTGGGAGAAATTATTCAGTGGGTCGGGCTCACCACATGGCAGTGGTGAGCCTCGACTCCCCACCAATAGTGATATGATACACCAGGGGATAGTGACATTGGAAGAGTGGAGGAGAGTGGTGTGTCATGGCACTATTGGTGGAGAGTCGAGGCTTATCACTGTCGCGTGGTGAGCCCGGACCACTGAATAATTTCTCCAAAATTGGAGGGTCTAAAACTGCCAACATAAATCGACGATTTGGAAAAACTTCACCTAATGAGTAATTGGGGTGCTCCATTTATGCCTCATTTCAATCATAAAAAAATTCATTGAAGTTTATGTCTCATTTCAATCCCCATAGTATCATTGCCAAGATGGAGGTCAAACTTTTACTCGCATTTGAAATCATAATTATTTACCATTCATGTGTGTCTACTTGTATCTCGTACACTGTTCTAAAATGCGGTCTAGGCGGCCGCCTAGGCGCTGGGCGCTTGGTGTCCGCCCGATGTCCGCCTAGGCGCCCGCCTAGACCCCCCCCCCCCCCCCCCCCCCCCCCCCCCCCCCGACGTCCGACTATGCATGTTTTGGGGTTTTATGATTTTTTTTTTTGGCAATTTTCACTAGGTTTTTTGAATTTTGAATTTTATTTATTTATTTTTGAACCGCCTAGATCTAGGCGGGCTAGGCTCTAGGCGGTAAGTGCCCGCCCGACTAGCACCTAGTGCTTTTCACAACCTTGATCTCGTATGGGTTTGCTTTGTGGAGTAGAAGGAACCGGGAGAGGGAAATAGGGACGATTTTTTCCTTTGCTTCTCACATGCCTATTGCTCGCAATCCACAAACGACAACTCACTCTAGCAAATAAGTATAATTATTCATTCATCTTCTAATTATTCTTTTCACCTATAGTCATGACTGATGCCATTGGCCAAGGGACTAGAGCGCTTTCTCACACAACACCAAGAAGCACTAAGCAATTTTTGCTCAATTCCAAGGAAAGCTTATATAGATTGCTTTCATTAAAAGTTTGTACTTAGTTTATTTATTTTCTCGACTTCAACAAATGTCACATTAGCATACTTTGTATTTGGGTTTTTCATTTTTAGAAAAACTTCGATGTTGCTTTCTTTCACTTACCTCTGGAGTTGCGTAGTTGGTTCTTTGTCAATGTCTTCTTTATGTCTGATTGCAATTCTCCTTCTGTTTGTAGTGTATAAACACCAATCTTCCATGGATTTAGCTTTCATGGAGATTTTGGACAACTTGGCCTGCTTCCTCATATTTATTGCGCTTCAGTATCATTCTTTTGTTCCCACAATTTCTCTCGTACCACAGCTTTCTGATCATTATAAGCTGATTGCACTAATCACTGCATTGACTACCAAGACAGTGCTTCATCTAATTTAACAAATTTCATTGCATAGAAGAGTTGATATCGAATACACAACATGTTCGTAGTTTTCTTTTGTTTTCATACCCTACAAAGATGTGTTGTAGTCTTATCAAGATTCTTGCTCGTGTGATCTTGTTAAAAAACATAATTATTGAACTAGTTGACTGGAAAGTGATTTGTCACTCGCTTATTATTTCACAGTTTTTAGAACAGTGAGATACTCAACTTTGGCTTGGTTGCCTGTTGATCACATGCATTGTTGTCTATATCACTCTTCCGGATTGGGATATATTTTCATGGCTTGGCTCGCAACATGCTTAGACAAATTTCACCCAGATGCCAGTTCTTAATTCTCAATAACTATACTATATGTAGATCGTTGCGATTGGTCAGTTGTCGACGAATCAGGTGTTCATGTAGACAAGAACTCATTTGATGTGTATCCCACCAAATTAATTCTTGCTTGATTTGTCAAAACATCCTAGTTGTAAGCCCCACTTATCTTATGTGGCCTTGAATTTTGACTCTTGTATTTTGCCAAGGTCCATGCCGTATTAATATCCTGTGCAGATAGTCTCCTTAAATCTTCATTCTGGTAGGCCCTTAAGCGTCAAACTTTTCATCATTGTTTTGTGCTCTGCCGTATTATTTGGTACACGAAATGCCGAAAGAGTAAGATTCAATGTTATGTACAATTTCGATTTATGAAGGACAAGAAACTTGTGAATTTCTGGAGGTCTGGACACCAAAATAGCCTTCTCAGTAGAGTCGGCTTCAGTCTGCATGAATTTTGATTCTTACCCTATATTAGCAAGACTCTCATAGCACTCAGCAGCCTTTTACTTAGCATTGTGTCATATTCTTCATGTGATCATTGTATTAGCATTGAATTTCCCTTGCTATCTACATCAGAACTTTTACCTATCATTGTAAAATACTATGGTTTCTCTTATTGTCATTATTAACTATAACTCGCAGTACTCGGATGAAAAATTTGACTATTTTTTTGTAGGTGGTTATTGATCAACCATGGCTGAAGACGAGATCAGTGCTTTAAAAGTAGCACTATGCAACCAATTACTAGTTATTAAGAGGCTCTACA
This sequence comes from Iris pallida, assembly GCA_029216955.1. Taxonomy (NCBI): domain Eukaryota; kingdom Viridiplantae; phylum Streptophyta; class Magnoliopsida; order Asparagales; family Iridaceae; genus Iris; species Iris pallida. Next base: position 4,374,162 of record JANAVB010036020.1, on the reverse strand, counting down.
CTGAGCTAGAAGAAGAAAGGGAAGCTTCAGCTTCTGGAGCAGATGAAGCTCTATCCATGATCCTACGTCTTCAGAAAGAAAAGGCTGAAGAAAAGATGGAACATCGCCAATACAAAAAAATGGCAGAGGCAAAGATGCAACATGCTGAAGACTCTTTTGCAATGCTTGAACAAGCCTTGTTGCAAAAAGAATTTGATAATTCATCCCTGAAGTATCAATTGCAGGCTTACAAACAAAAATTGTTAAGCATTGGTGTCAACTCTGATCTTAACAACATAGCAATAATTGACAATCGAATATTCCTTAAAAGAAGCACTTCTCTAGAGAGGACAAGCTATCATGGTAATGTTAGAAGACAGATCTCTATGCCTTCCTTGAACAAGTTACTTTCTGAGATGGAAATTTTTAGTGGAGATGGTTCCGTAATTCCTTCTCTACAATCAATCTGGAGGGAAGTTGGTGTCTATGAAAACCAGTTCGATAAAAAACAGAAGCATCACTTTTCTAGAGAAGATGTGATTGAAGAATGCAATTCTGACTCGGAGCAAGTTCAAGGAGCAGATGCCAGTGTAAACAAGGTGCAACAAACTCAAAACATCAAACTTACAGCTGCCTCAAAATGTCTTTCATTAAATAAAGAATCACTGAAGAGCATCACAACTGCTCCGCAAAGTTATCAAGAGTGGGCGCCAGATCAATCAAATCTTGCGGAACCTACGACTCTAGCTACTTCGATTGAAACTGATGTCCATTGGTTAAAGCATAGGATACAACAAGTTGAGGCTGATATATGTGATATGAAGCAAGAAGACCTAAAGAAACGCAAAAGGGAGACGAAATTACTAAGAGAGATACATGAGCAGCTTGACACGGTACAATCACATCAAAGGAATTTATTATCTAACAAGCATTCTCCACAACACGTGGCCATGTTTGATTTTCTTACCGAGGTATGTTTCATTTACCTGATATATCCTGCATGTTTACTTTGTTGGCTAGGATGTTGTATTATATAGGTGAAACGAAAATAGTTACCTCCTGATATTTGGATCTAATTTAAGATGTTGTGTCATTCATCTGTTATTATTTCTTATAATATTCAATAATAGATATGCATAAAACGTTAATGTTGGTGAACGTCATGTAAGAATTTCACGATGGTTATATAATTTGAAAAGTCTGTGCAAGGTTTTGGAGTTGATGTAGATATGTAAATCCATATATTATTAAGAAAAATATGCGAGGAATGAGGTTAGGCTTAGCTCGAACTTGAATCTGGAGTCCACAATACAGTTAAAGCTTATTCTTCTATTCCTTCTGGCTCTATTATTTCTGTCCTATATTATTGTGGGTATGTAATTACTATGTTATAGTGAGCTTGGAAACCAGCTCCTTCAATCTGGTATTTTAGCTATTTTTGAAATGGTTCTCGATGAAAAAATCCCAATGATTATGCACAAATTTAAAATTTCAATTGTAACTTCTTACTGGCAATGGAGGCAAAACTAAATATATTATGGGAGGAGCAGAAAATCTTAATATATACAAAGATGTAGAAAATAAAAATAAGTTTTTTGTTGAAACTTGCTTGATCTTTTATTGTCGAACTCGTCAAGTTTTCTGTGTACTAAAACGTGCTAGTTTACTAAGCAGTTATCTGTTCTTGTCAGGATTAAGCATTTTGGTCATCTACAAAAGATAAAGAGTCAGGACAATCATGATGACTAGCTTAAAGAAAATAATATCGATACAATATTACAAATATCATAGAGTCAGTTTTTTTACACTAGTTGTTGATGGCTTGTACTAGGAAATCGCTTTTGGGGTGAACATTATATCTAACATTTGGGAATGATAATCAAATTGTTTCTTTTTGTTGGGCTGCAGTTAGAAGAGATCATTGACGAGAATGCCTTTTTCATATAAAGCAGTTATTAGTCGCTAAGAAATTTTAGGGGGACAACCGATTTCATGTGCCCCTGGTCCTATCCTTCTTAAAAAAAATTACGTCGTCTTTTATCAGATAGAAAAAGATCTTACTTCGTGCACGTGTCGCCCTTTAGGAGGATGAATATAATTAAAAAGAAGGCTTAGTAGAGATATTCCAAATCTATGTTGTACTGGGCGCTAGGCGAGGCGATAAGCCACCCGCCTCGCCTAGGCGCCACCTAGGCGTCCGTTCAGGATTCCAGCATCCCCAAAGGTTCTTCCCCCAGAAATCAAAGAAGTAGTAGAAGAAAAAGAAAAAAAAAATCAAAGCAACAACAACAAAAGAAGAAGAAAGTAGCAGCAAAAGAAGCAACACGAATTTTTTTAAGGAAAACAAAAGTTAAAACCAAAAAAGCTCGCCTAAATACCGCCTAGTTTTCCCCTAGGCGGTTGCCTACGCGCGCCTAGATGACCATCGCCACACCCAGGAGAATTTTTCCTAGGTCGAGGCGACTCCTCTCCAACCTGCACGCCTAGGCGGCCTAGTTCCAAACATTGATGAACAGGGGAAACAACGGGAACCATCTAGTAAGCAAGTAAAACTTATATTCACACCACAAAAACATAAAAGAACAACATTACTTATTCCTAAACCTTTTTCGAAGTAAGTATTAATAATTGAGTGGCAGATATTTTCTATGAAGCATCGAGATGTTTTTGTCAAAGAAACAGTCAAGAAACATTTGTCCCTTTATATGAGCCCTTCACAAATTTTGACAAATGGGTTCCACTGGCCTCCTTACCTTTTTATTCAACATGTCCATATGTTTTGAATTTTAAGTATAAGAGGCATGATAGTTAAAAAGGGTGTCGCTTGGCATGGCAGTAATGCTTCTTGTTGCATGATGTGGGTTCGTCGTAGATACAACCTTCCATGTATATTGGGATAAGGCTGCATACATCTTGACTCTGGCACTAGGACGCCTTTTAGAGGTATGGTTCACAAGGACATTGAGGTTTGTGTTTCGCCTCAAGGAGATTTAGAAGGAAAAAAAAAAGTTAAAAAATATATGCAATTATGCATTCCCTTGTTTGGAGGATAATCGGATTTGAGTCAGTGTAACCTCGTAAAAGTCATGATTGCATTCCCTCCATTAGTGGAGGTATTGTAAGACAAAAACTGGAGAAAATTCAATTTATATTATTCTTTTTGCTCACCTCAGTTTTAATTATTTTCTGTTCACATCTACGACTTCTTTTTGTTGCGGTTGTGATTTTTGTTTCGTTTTGTGATATTTATAGTCTATATTTTTTGGGCAGGGCATGCTATCTTTTTGGATTTAGTTCTCTCGATTGGGCGCCATGTCACGAGTTTATACTCTTCACTTCTGAGCCGAGACGAGCTGCGACCTGTCAGAAAAAGTCTTATGAAGGCTCTTCGACTTAACATATGTCAGATTGTCAATTGAAGAAGGATTGCAATGGACTCATACAAGATACATAGACAGCTGAATTTATGTTGTGTATCCTTACAAATGGTACCTTATCTATGATATCGCATTTTTGTAGGATATGAAGGACTGTTATTCGAAACTATAGGTATTAGGCATTATGTAGATGAATGTAAATATAATTTGTAGTGTACATATTGGTTGATTCAACAAAAATGAAATTTTGTTGGCTGGGAATGCCTTGCTTGACTCCATCGATTCTCCCTATGTTAAGTGTATTTATTGTATTATTTCTGCAGGTTCACTTTTGATAATAATGCATACAATTACATTCAATTTGGGTCTTGAAAAGGCCCATAACTGATTTTTGTTCACTATTTGTTATCTATGTTCCTTGTAATGACTTTGTATACTCTATTCATTTTGGTTTTGGATTAGTGCTGTTTTTTTTTTTAAAATGTTGTTGGAGTCCAGTCTGGATTTGGTAATAGCATATTTATGGAGTCCAAATCTGAGATATAATAAGATTCTTATTTGAGGGTTTTCTATTTAAGAGATCCTATTATAATCTAAAATAGGATGTTGATGGACTATTTTAGGTGTAGTAGTATTCTTATTTGAGGCTTCCTATTTAAGAAATCCTATTATGACCTAAAATAGTTTTTTCTCATCCTACATATATATGGGGTGAGGGTGGAGGCACAAAGCACACAGCACAAAAGTGGAGATTCGAGGTGCTCGTCCACAGGAAATCTAAGAGAAAGTTTCGCACTTTGCTCTTAGGACTTTGACATCCAAGACAGAAGGAAGAATAGATATAATCGAGGGGTCGTCAACTTCGATTAGGGAGATTACTACGGGTTGCCTATTAGGACAAATTGTTCAATATTAGTTTTTGTCAATCTTGTAATTTCATCTGAGTTATAGAGATTGAGATTTGTCCAGGTGACGTAGTCACCGCCATATACTTGTCTTTATCTGTGCTTGGTGTCCGTTAGACGGGGGTTGGTTATTTCAGGTGGGTTGGCCTAAGTTTTCGCTGCGGCAACGTCTCAGACACGATATCGGAGCGCAGGAGGACGTATCCGATTCCCAACAAATGTGATATAGTAAGTCCATAATATGTTACAGGACTAATGAAATCTACTATCTTTTGTAGAGAAATGACGAAGGAAAATAATCAGGACGTTTTTCGAGCATCAGGCTCGACCCATCCGGTAGAAAAGATGGAAGAGTTTGGCATTCTGAGTTGGCCAGCAAGAGTATTTTGTAATTCCGTTCAATTTATCAATAAAAGAAGTTAACTTGTTCCTGTCTGTCTTGATATTATTATTTGGTTTTCTACATTAAAGTTCTATTGTTTTATTATCTATTTAGTCTATTTTGTTATTTTGCAAGTTCATGTCTTGAACAAGAACAATTTAGACTTGTACGACATCACGTCCAATGACGACTTTACAACCCTCCGAGATCGGAGCATGACGTAATGTTATAAGAATTAAACGAGCTTTTACCATTTTGTTCCACACGAGATTTTTGTTCTCGTGTTGTGTTTCCAAAATGTGACAACACAAACATTTTTCGATGGAAGATGGGAGTGATAGGTTGGTGTCAAAAGCTATTCCAAAACTGAACCGGCTTTTAAAAAACAAAATAAATAATTAAAAAGCCTTCTTCAATGTTATTCAATTTTTTTTTTTTTTGGTTTCTATCGCACGTGTCAAAGTTCCTTTAAGTAGGTTTCTGTGTCTACGTGGCATTTCCCATATAAAACTCTCAACTATTAAAAAAAACATCTCCAATTGAGATATACAATTCCTATTCTACATGTCATTAATTTAAAAAAAAAAGACTTTTCATTACAATATTGTAAATAAATATCCGAAATTTTTATATGTCACGTAGACAGAGAAAAACTCTATAAAGATTTACATGTAGAACCCCTTTATTTTTAATATTTTTCTTAAAAAAATTCATTGGAGAAGGCCTATGCAGAAGTATACTTCGATAGGCAATCTCAAATCTAACACACATATGCAGAAGTAAGACTTCAATAAGCAATCTCAAATCTATACTTTCCAATTAGGGGCGTCAACTTATGCTTATCGGTACGGACATGACAATATTCGTATCCGTATTCGAATCTTTTTTTGTAATATCCGAATCCGATCCGATATCCGAACGGATATCTCTTTTGACACTCCGAATTCGTATCCGTCTATTTTAACGGATATCGAATAATATCCGATCCGATTAGCTTAAAAATTCAAATGCTAGTATTCGAATATCCGAAATATTAAAAATTTAGTTATTATCCGAATATCCGAAAACCAAATTCAATTTCTCTAGATATTTGAGTCCTTTCTTCTTCTGTTGTAAATTATAATTAATATATATTACTATTATATATAAATTATATTATAATTAATTTATGTAAAAGTCAGTTGAGAATAAAATGCTTTAATCTTCTCTATTAATTACTATATATAACATATACATTATACTATAATATATATAAAATTTCGGATATCCGAATCCGATATCCGAATTCGATATCCGAAATTTACAATTTTAAGTCGGATCGGATATTAACGGATTCGAATACCTTAATATCCGAATTCGTATCCGAAAATAGATAATATCCGAATCCGATATCCGAAATTTCGAAAAATATTCGAAAGTTCGGATACGAAATCGGATCGGATTCGAATTTTCGACTATCCATTGACATGTCTATTTCCAATCAATATATTGAATCTTCATGTCTTGTCTCGATGCAACGGAGGAAATTCGTAGAGATTATTCAAGTAGCTAGATATGCAAATATACACGAGCGAGATGTTCCAAAAACCTCTAGCTCAAGTAGTTGGAACGAGGCATAGCCTCTTGAGCAACGAAAAAAAACGCATTAATTCCCTTTGCGGGGGCAATTATGCGAGGAGGGTGCGGTGTAGTCCGGTGCGTTCACGAGACCTTCAGATCAGGATATAGCCTTCGGACAGGTCAGAAATTTGTCATAGATAGGGGTGTAAACGAGCCGGACGGATACGGACAGTTCACTGTCCGTGTTCGGTCCGGAAATGAAAATGAGTTTGGACGGACACGGACACAGACAGTCCATTGTTCGAGTTCGGGCCGGACGGACACGGACAGCCACAGCCCGTTAATTCAATCGGACGGTCCGCGGACAGATTAAATATATTACGAAAAACTGTTATTTTATCAAGATACTCTGATAGTCGGTGCAAAAAAAATCAAGTTGAAAGGAAATACAATTGAAGGTTATAGAACACAACAGACAATGGTAAAATGTTAAACGAAAGTCCACAACAAAAAATTGATGCAAAACCAAAGGGAGTCTCCACTGTCGGACGGTCCGCAGACGAATTTGGACCGGACATGGATATGATCGTGTCCGGGTCCGATTGTTAAACGGACCAAAAAAATGTCCAAGTTCTGTTCGTTAATTAGTCGGACGGCCGACGGTTGAACCGTTTATCGGGCCGGACTCGTACGGACAACGGACTGCTTTGTCCATTTTACAGCCCTAGTTGTAGGCCTTCGGACCGAGTTGTATGAGCTATAGGTTATATATTTTCCGACTTGGGCTTTATCTTGAATGAATAAGAAGGCCCATTATATGTTGAGCAGAAGATATTTTTTATTTTCATCCCATCAATCTGCCTTTTTTTTTTTTTTTTTACATATAACCAACTCTCATATCCAAAAAAGGATTAAAAAAAAAACGAGGGTTTTGCTGAGGTTTTACCACTCTCTCTCTGCTGAGTCTACTCTATCCATTCCTCCTCCAAGAGCCAGCCAGCCATGGCTTCTTCAGCAGCTTCTCTTCTTCCTCCAATCCCTCTATGGAGGACCCCCCACAAAAGAGGGACATCAAGAAACCCCTCCTCCTCCTCGAGTTCCAGAGTGGTTGCTCTCTACTCCTCCTCCTCCGACCCATCGGAGCCCTCCGCCGACACCAAGTCCCCCGTCGTCGCCTTCTCCCACCTCCACTCGCCCTTCCTCCTCAAGCCCCTCCCCCCCTCCCCGTGGGAGTCCCTCGAGATGGCCTTCCTCAAGGACCCCTCCCCCCTCCCTCCCCCTCCCCCTCCCCCGCGCCCCTCCCGGAGGCGCTACGACTCGCTCCGCAGGCGCCAGGTCAGGGCCGAGACCGAGGCCTGGGAGCGGGCCGCGGCGGAGTACAAGGAGCTCGAGAGGGTCATGCTCGAGAAGCGCCTCGCCCCGAGCCTCCCCTACGTGAAGTCCCTCTTCCTCGGCTGGTTCGAGCCCCTGAGGGACGCGATCGGGAGGGAGCAGCGCTACCAGAGGGCCAAGAGGCAGAAGGCCTCCCACGCCTACCACGTCGGCCTCCTGCCGGCCGACAAGATGGCCGTCATCGTCATGCACAAGATGATGTGCCTGCTCATGGTCGGCCAGGAGGACGGCTGCGTCCGGCTCGTGCAGGCCGCCATCTACGTCGGGGAGGCCATCGAGCAGGAGGTATACAAACTCCTCTTTCGTGTTGCAGTTAGTGGTGGACACTGACCAGTGCTTGAAAGTAATCTAAGTGTTGGGAGATTAAGTAAAAAGACACGAACTTTGGCTTAGGGAGGGAAATCCCTCTTCTCCCACCAGTTGAAGAGTAAAAAAAGTTTACATCTTCATTCTTCTCATGAGATTACAAGCCTAAGAGCATCATTAGTAGTTGGGACTCTCAAATGCAACTTGGGGTCCAAAATTTCAAAAAAAGAAGAAGATAAATGTAGAATGGGTTGGATTTGTATGAGAATAGTAGGAAATGGTAAACTGAGCTCCGGTCCCAAAGATTGTGTGGTCAAAAATTGATGTCGGAAAAAATAATGTAAAGTTTAGAATCTAGAAAGTTGGGCTCCAAATTGGGACATACTATTCTACAAAATGAGTTCCTACAATCTAGAATCTAGAAATTGGGAGGCCTAACCTATAGCACCCTTGGATGGGATGGAACCGAAATTGTAGAAATTAGGACTAAAGATGGTACTTACTATTCTACAAAATGAGCTCCTACATTCTAAATCTAGAATCTAGAAAATGGGATGAGCCTTTCTAATGATGCTCTAACAAGGACTTGTTGACCATCCAGTTGAACGGGGTTCATGTAAAGGAGATTTCTTATGTCGGCGTGGATTTCCATAGGCCCAGAGTTTAGTTGAGTCGGATCCCTAAGGTCTGCTTGGTAACGGTATTTTCACCGGTTTTGGGGTGTTTTTGAACTGATCGTTTATGAAAACTCCTGCTTGTTAATTTTTTTGAGGCACCGGTTTTGGTCGGCTCAAAAACCTCCCAAAACCGGTGTAATGTATTTTTGGGTGGCTTTATAAACACCCCAAATCGGTGGGTTTTGAGCGGCTCTATTTTTTTTTATTCCATTTATATCCTCACAAAAATATATATAATTATAACTACTGATACCTTTCCCTATTTAATTTATTCGTGTAAAAAAATTTCAGAACCGCTCGTTAGTGAATTACCAAGCATGGATTGGACTGGTTTTAAAGCCGCTACTTAAAAACCATCCAAAACCGGACCCCTCATAACCGCTCAGAACCGGTACTCTAAAAACACTTCATAACCGCTACCCCTACAATTGCCAAGCAGACCCTAAATCTCGTGGACTCTCCAATTCGAAATGCGACATATATATAGTAATCACCACTAGGAATCTCAAAATGCCTGTTAGGTAGGCCTCATACATGCCTCTACGGGCTCGTGCATCTCATGTGTGCCTATCTTCACGAAATCAACGTGTAGATAGGACGGGCAAACATCGAATAACATGCAATGATTTTCTCGCTTGATAGTACTACATTGTAGCGTAAGGGTTAAAAAGGTATCAATCTATTCACGTTGAACAATTGAAATTCTGCAGAATCACAAATAGAAGTAGCAAGTAATATTATCTGACGTTGGACAAGACCGAAATACGTGCGAACTTGGATGGATTTGCTCACAATTAACTATGTATTGGGTGCGGATGCTCGAATTGTTAACAACATTATTATCTTACTTATCTAGTAAAGAAAGATATAATGCAATTCTTACTTATCTAGTAAAGAAACAACTATCTGACCCAAAATAGGACCAAAATCCTTTTCAGTTACTTCGATACGGACCCGAACTGAATGGTCCTCCAATCAAAGAAGGAGAAAGGACAATCATGTTATGGTGAGGATTGTGATGTCATGTATAGATGGTTATTGATCTGAAATAATAACTGTCACAAAGAATTGTTAGATTGCATTATTGTACAAATAGTAACATATGCATATATAAAAGATGTCAAAGTTTGCCGTCCTTTGTATTTATTCGTCATGATAAAGTTTTGGATTATGAAGTGGTTTCAGCTCCTCATATAATTTATTTCTTGCCTTCTATACCTTAAATACTTTTCTTTTCCAACATCCAGGTTAGGATTCAAAAATATCTTGAGAAGACGAAGAGGTCTAGAAGGAGAAACGTCCAAGTAGAGGAAAATGTTTTGAGCAATGAGCAGGAGATCTTACGGAAACGCATGATGAATCTACTGAAAATGAAGAAACTTATCGAGGTCCAGAAACTGTTAAAAAATGAGAATGACATGGAGCCTTGGGGTCGAGACGCCCAAGCTAAGGTTTGTTCTGTTAAAACTTATATGTATTTCCTTGCACACCCAATTATGTGTTATTTTCCTGATTTGAAGCTTCGGGCTTGTATCATTCAGTTGGGATGTCGCTTAATAGAACTGTTAATAGAATCAGCATTTGTTCAATCACCAGTTGACCAGCTGGCATGTAGTCTGCCCGACATTCGGCCTGCTTTCATACACACATTCAAGACTCTGCCCAAGGAAGATGGGTATAAACACTGCTTTTCTTTCTTAATTATATGATTATCTTGATGTATTCGAACCATGATTTGTGTATGTATCCTTATACCAGGAAAACAGGGAATAAGTTCGGAGTGATAGAATGTGATCCTCTCGTTCATAAAGGGTTCAATAGCACGGTAAGTTTATTCTTTATCTTTTGTGTGGCTGAAATTTTGTAAGTAAAAGTCTGAGAGATGCTTAATATACACGAACTTTATGGTCTAGTGTGATCGACTTTTTATTTATCCCTCTCCTGGATATTGAACTTGGGTATACTCCTCTCCCAAGGGAGGTTCATGCCACCTTTAGTGAGTACTAAACAATTGTAAAAAGTTGTCTGTTGTGCCACTAATCTTATGAAATGGATTATGTTATATATTAAACTGACAACTCTGGGAAGCGAGCTTAATTTCACCTTTTGTCTTATTATGTCTCAGTTACAAGTGCAGTTCACTATTACAAATCTAATAATCTTACCTAGGATTATAAATTAATAGAATGTGTGCAATCATATCTGGATTCTGGATACAACTGATCCGAAAATTTTGGGATAGAGGCTTTGTTGCTGTAAATTTATGGATACATGTATGCAGCTAGAATATTTAAATTCCAGTAAAATTTGCATTTCCAACCAATTGAAGGCTTCATCGTGTGTCTGCTAATTACTAACATTATATGATCTTTTTTTAAAGGGTAAGTTAAAGGACCCCCAATCATTTGCAAGTTATTAGAAACTTATATATTTCAATGTTATTTAAGGTGTTTGCCTCGCCGCCTTAGACATCCTTCTAGTCGTTTCAGATGCTACATCTCCTCGTTGCCTTACGCGGCTGCCTCGACCTGCCTTGACTGACCTAACTGATGCTTCTTCCTTTTTGAATTTGTAACCTGGACAAACCAATAAGTTACAGTTATAGATATTGACATATTGTTATGTTAAATATATTAATTAGAGAAGAGGAAAGGAACATTTGCATTCCTCTTCACCCTCACGATTCACTTCACTTTACTGTCTTTCGTAACCTGGTAAGTTTCATCTCCATCTCCGACGACCACTGCCAGATACCGCCAGGTCTCTCTTGGTCTCCCTCTCTCTTTATATGTCCCTTCTCTCACCGTCACTCTTTTTGTTTTTTCTTCTCTTCCTTTCTCTATGTTAAGTTAGTGATACTCTTAGCAATTGTTACTTAATTGAACTCTTATGATGTTGAAGTCTCAAACTTGTGTATGCATAATGCACAACAGGTTTGCATGCAATGCTTATAGTTTTTTAACTGTGTTGTTGGTATCTTACGGTACATATCATGATAAGTATCTTATGATACGATATACCACCATGTCGTTACGTATCGGTTGATCCGATCGCACATATAAAGGTTGATAGATAGTATCGGTTTTTTTTTACTCGAGTAAACTCATGTATTGTATACTTAAGAATTTGGATTCTGGAACTAGATAGACTTGTAAAGATGAAACAAACAAAAAAATTATGAGAAAATTAGATTATATCATGTTCCTACTTATATGGATTTATAAGTATAGACTTAAACTCCTAATGTTATTGTATCATATTAATATGATACACGGTACGATACATATGCAAATCGATACACTATTCGATACACGAGTTAACCTAGTTTTTAAATTATATATTTATCGTATCAATTAGGGAAAAAACAACAACATAACACTATAACCCAAGCTTTTCTCAACTTACATACTACACCCCCTAAATTAAGTCTTGAGGACCCTCCTAGGCCTTTTGGTCTTCACCACCTTGCTGCCTCGTTCCGACTTTATATGCTTGATCCTTTTAATAATTTAATATCATTATTGAGTTAGAGAAAAACTGGAATACCCTTCATCTACACGAATGTAGTTCTTGCAAAAATAGTCTCCATGTCTTCTCCTTCCTCTTCCCCCTCTTTATTCCTCTTTCTGTGCAGGCTAGCCGATGGTGATGCTGGCCCATCCTATCGGACCGTTGGTACCAACAAATCTCGCCCGTCCTTCCTCTACTATCTCCTATCCCTCCTTTTCCTCTCCTTATCTTCTTACCTCCTGTCTCCCTTTTCTGAATCTGTCGAGTCCTAGCTCTCTAGCAGCATTAAGAATCTGAGATAATTGAGTGGGTTGTATAGGAAATTTCACCCTTGTGGACTTCTCTCAACTCAGATCATGTTTAGCATGTTCTCAGCTTTCCACGTACACACCCTTTCACCAGCTCCTCCTTTTTGGGCTCACCGTCGCCTTGAAACATCCTCTTTCATCTGGTGGTCCCTTTGTGACTGTTTCCAATAACATCCAACTCCATAAACTAGCTTGGAAATACTAAAGAGTTGACCACCCTATCTACCTCCTCAATTTTCTTGCCGCTCTTCTGACGACTGGGAAACTATTGAAAGAGATGAGAATAGTGATATTGGAGGGACATGTAAAGGGGAGAAAGGGGGAGAGCCACTCGTGGCAACGAACCCCATTGTCCTACGCTTAGTACAGACGGCTTAATAGAGACTAGATAAGAGGAAATCATGTAAAAATCTGATAGTTTTGTACTTGGGGTATTTTGTTTTTTATTAATATTTTATCCTAATATTTGGTGATAGTTAACAAAGTGATAAAAAGAGAATTGATGGGATGATTTTCTATTAAATGCACAAACATTAAGGGGTTTCCTGAAATTTACCATAAATATTATGAACAGTCTGAAAAATTGATTCATTCACCTCCCTGATCTTCTACTCCTATTCAGTTATTCCTTATGTCCTGTTTGTATCCATAGTCATATCATTCAAGTTGAGTCCACAATGATTTTGTAAACATGATGTTGTACTCAAATCCACTTTTGTAAAAGAAAACTACAACCAGGATACAACTTTGATCTATATTTATATCCCTAGTCCCACAGCCATGGTTGAGACTTTTTCTCCTGCAAAATTTTTGACGATACGCCTTGGCTGTATGAGCTAAAACCGTGCAACCAATGAGCTCTTCTTGTTATTTGCTGGCCTTTATGCATGTGATAGGAAGTCCAGCAACCAGAAAGTAGACATCATGCTGACATTCAGTTGCAATAATTTGAACAATTCTTCCATCGAGCTTCTCAATTGGGGAAAGTCCAGGATGACGACGACGACGACGACGCTTGTACTCGACTGTTTTCAGTTTTTAACTGATCGTGTCATCTGACCTTTTATTAGTAAATCCCTGTCATACATGAAGGATTGAACGGAATTACATAACGAATATGCTTAATGGACTTTTACAATACTTTGTTGCGATGGGTGTTTCCTTTCGAGGAATTATCCTCTAATGTCAAAATTGTTTTTCATGTGCAAATTGTGCTTTTGCAGGCTAAACACATGGTGATCCCTTACCTGCCAATGTTGATACCACCGAAGAAGTGGAAAGGGTATGATCTGAGAGGATAATGATAATATGGGTGTCCTAGTTTTGAAGAAGTTTTGATTGAGTACAGTAGACTGTGACTTGTTGATTAGTATATCCAAAAAAAGAAATTGGGGATCTATATTACTCCTATATGTTACTTATCTTTTCAACTGTATATAATTCCGTACTTGATATATACATAGAGCTCAACTTGCTTCTATGGTGAAATATATGTTTTAAATCTATGCTTTTTTAGTTATATGTTTTGCCTTTGTTGTCTAGGTATGACAAAGGTGGACATTTGTTCTTACCTTCATATGTTATGCGCACACATGGATCAAAGGAACAACAAGATGCAATCAGGAATGTTCCAAGAAAACAGTTGACGAAAGTATATGAGGTCTTATTTTTTGCCTAATTCACTAACAATTGTTTGGCTTTTATATAGGTCTTAACTTGATCCTTTTCCGCCTATTTGATGTGTTATAAATAGATTATTGATGTAATAGTTGGTGTACGAATGATGTATTTTAGCGTGGTCTAACTTCTTGTTATGGTCAAGCCCTGACAGCTCTATACTCCTTATTTAGGAATCCCCATCATGTATTTATTCTTATATTATAAATAGTACAAACATGAAACACTTTTATTACTCGAATCTGTAACTCATCATGAAATTAGACTTGTATCAACGGCAATGAAGAATTTTTTAAAGGTATGGAAGAAAAGTAACCTGAGGTTCTGAATAGATTATAACTTGCTTCACAATTATTAGTCTACTCTATTACATAAGATAATACATTACACCACATTAAATGTTATAGTATATTTTGCTGTAGATTTTCAATACTTCGTACTAGAAATACATTCAATGCTACAGTATTGTTCTTTCATATTCATAGTTTCTAGAACAGGGATGGTGGAAGAAACAGCAGAGTTGGGGACTTGCACAGTTTTGGACCTCAAAAAGGGGTACTAGTGTACTAGACACATGTTAAGGTTTAATATGTTTTTGTACATGCAAGTAGTAGAAAGTTCATACCGAGGTTCACAATATCGACCAACACTGTACGTATCAGTTGTATGGTCTTGGTTTTTGGGATGTCCGATTCGATACTCAGTCCCATCAATACTCGCCAATACCAGAATTGTGGTCTCTTTCGCGGTCAATTCAACAAAGAAAAAATTAAGAGAAACGAGGGAAGTATGGCAACAAACCATGTCCACACAATGATTCTATTTTCTCGAAGATCAACATGTTACAATGTGTTAATAAAATTCAGTAACCATTACCATTCGACGAAGTTGTATACTATGATTCACAAAATTTATACATACTTAATTTCTTTCATTAAAATTATCTATGGTGGGGGAAAACAAGTAAAATAAACAACAGTATCTGTTGCGGGTGAATAACTAAGCAATGTTGAACGTTATTCCCATTCAAAACTAATGGGAAACAACAAATAATACACTAGATAATGTCTAATGTACCAATTTTTTTTCTTCTAGTTTTTCAAAACAATTTCTTATTATTTTTTGGCTTTCCAAAACCGAGAATTCTAAAACTCCATTCTGAAAACAGTTGTAAGTGCCGGAACCACTAATATTTATACTCGTAAGAAGGTTCTGAAACTAATACCGATACTTCGAACCTTGATGTATATAACCACCTAATGCCAACCTCAAACGTGCTGAAGGTACATTTGTGTATGTAAAGAAGTTTGTATGTGTACTCAGAAGCAAGATAACTTCAAATGTCTAGTTTTGAAAATTAAAGGTTGACCATAGGTGGTTGCAAATGCTGAGAGTTTGTATGAAACTCTGCTAGTCTATTCATGATCTTAGAAAATGTGTGGTGGGTATATAATGTAGAGGGTTTCTATGGTGGCCATCCTGACTCCAGGGCAGCCCACACATCTCCACACAATAGCAATGTTATGTGTGTACGTTGGCAGGTTTGTGGGATGAATATATTTAAAGAAGTCAGGAGCAGCAGCAAATCACTGTACTTTTTCTTCAATCTAGGGTTGTTTTGGTCTGCCCTCGTCCTAGTAGCACGGTAGCACCTTCAAATGCTGTGTTAATTCCCATATGCTGCATCAATCCTGGTTCATTTTTGTCTGTCCCTCATCCTGTTGCACCTTCAACTGCAATCCTGATTCCTTTTCCTGTCACTCCCAAGGACACATCCTTCGGTTGCTTTGCACATCCCCAACCTTTTTTCAACATTATTTCGCAATCCTTTATTGACTTGGAATCAACTTATCATGAATCTTCTTGTTTCATATCTCTCTCTCCATATATTTGCTTTCGATCCATTTAGAAATTCTCATTTCAGCAATGCATTTTAGGATATGTTGCCTCTGAATTACCCACCAATGTAATGAATCAGCAAAAGGGCCAACGATAGGAGTTATATCTTGTTTTGATGAGAAAGGGTATATAGTTAACATAACAATCATTATAATTTTGCCTCCTTTCTACTTCATTTACTTGATTTGTTGCAGGAACAACCTTTTGCTTCTTAAGGAACAATGAATTACTCTTTGGGATACTACACCGTGTTCATGCTGCTTATTCCTCTATTTTCAGTGCATGAGATTATGTTTTAACAATAGGTGATATATGACAGGCTCTAGCATAAAGTAATCCGGGGTTCTCATTAGTAATTATCATGTTGCTTTCTGCTTATCTATTATAAATATCACATGGAACTGATATTTCTGAATTTTGATACTGATCTTTCCAATGTATCTGATATAAGTAAACTTTCTGTCTATTGTGTGTGAACTACCTTGTGTCTACTATTGATTATCACTTCCATATATTTTCCCACTTATCCTCGGATACGTTGTTTTTGGACTAAAATGAAGTTCATTTCTGTCAAAATTTTAGTTATTTACTGGTTTCTGACAGTTATACTGGAACTCTATTACTATATTCACTTGTTCAGGCATTGGATATACTTGGGAGTACAAAATGGAGGATTAATAGGAGAGTACTGGACGTTGTGGAGAGCATGTGGAGTAGAGGGGGAAATCTTGCAGGTTTGATTGATCGTGAAGATGTGAGTATAAAAACAGATAAAATTTGTTTGGGCAGACAACTCATTATTATTTTTAATGAACACCTTTAGTTATCTCGGGTATACATCTGCTGAGGTTTGGGCGTTATGTTGCTTCGTAACTATTCACGTGCTTATAATTTGTTCTGCAGAGTGGAAAACATGTTTAGTCTTGTCTTCATCCATCTCCATCTTCAGCTTTAAGATTGGACAAACTTTTAGGGGCGGCCATCTGTTATCTGAGCTCAACTCGTTTAGTTAGTCCCTGAACCTGCAAGTGGATCTACTGGGTTTCACAGTGGCCATTATTGCCCCATAAAGCGATACAAAATTATGTTTTTTTATCAAATAGAAAGTTTTACCTAAAAGAAAGATAAGCCAAGCCCTTTCTGGTTATTTAGTAAGGCCCTCTCTAGCTCATAGTTCCTTGGCTACGAATTCTGCATTACTCATTAAGCTGAAGCTAGGAAAAACAGACACTCCAAAATGTGGTTGTGTAATGTGGGTTGTGTCATATCGGACATAACCCGGACACTCCAAAACACACCAGGATAGGTGCCATGTCCGGACAGTTGTGTCCTTACCGTGTTGTGTCGAATCCGTGTCTGTGCAACGAAGAGCTGATGTCTGGATGGAGCTGATTGTAAAAGCTAGGTCAATTACTTTCAGGAGCTTGTCATGTTCAATGGCCGACCCCGCTTTAATGGTAAAAGGCTTGGGTGGTGATGGATCCAGTCATTCCTTATTGATTTTATATAGGCTAAATTCAGCTCATAGTTGATGTAGGAATTGATAAAAGGAAGGCTATGATAGTTGGACATTGGTGATAAATATAGGGATTCTCTCAACCCAAACGGAGAATCTCTCACCTAAATGGGATTTCTCTATCCCAAAACAATAGCACAAATGTTGTTTGTAGAAGCTAATAAAATCCCAAGTTCTCATTCCATTACAATAATTCCTTCTTATAGCAGCACTACACAGCCCAAATATGACCATTACATAACATAAATGACAGCTATTTGCAATTTTCTTGGTGGCTTTCCAAGGGACAGTCAACCCTATTTTCAAGGGAGACTAGCTCCTTTCTAGGAACATCTAACGGCTACATCAGTAGTCAAAATTGAAGTTGAGCTTTTTTTGCATACTGATTCTTATATAAGTTTATATTATTTCTGCTTTATGTTCCTTCTTTCTTCTTGGTTCACTTTTAATGAACGTTGGTTGCTATTGTGGTTGTCTTTGTTTGTAGCTCCCCATACCAGAGAGACCAGACTCAGACGATATAAATGAGATAAAACAATGGCGGTGGAATACTAGACAAGCAAAAAAGGCTAACAGTGAGATGCATGCTCAGCGATGTGATATAGAACTTAAACTTTCTGTACGTATTTTCCTCCTAGCATCAGAGGACTTGTTTGGGTTGATTATCATTTCTGTGTGGAAAAATGATTTTCCTTCTAAATTGCTTAATGCTGCCAACACCCCCCCCCCCCCCCCCCCCCCCCCCCCCCCCCCCCCCCCAATTTTTCCCTTTTCTTTCTTTTCTATTGTTATCAATGACATTCGTATGGGAACAGGTAGCACGAAAACTGAAGGATGATGAAGGATTTTATTATCCTCATAACCTAGACTTCCGTGGACGTGCCTACCCTATGCACTCGCACTTGAATCATTTAAATTCAGATCTGTGCCGTGGAATTCTGGAGTTTGCTGAAGGAAGACCTCTGAGAAGGTCTGGTTTAAGCTGGCTAAAGATTCATTTGGCAAACCTCTACGGTGGTGGTGTTGGGAAACTGTCATACGAGGGGAGGCTGAAATTTGTGGAGAATCATTTACATGATGTATTTGATTCAGCGTCAAATCCTGTTGACGGGGAGCGCTGGTGGATAAATGCTGAAGATCCTTTCCAGTGCTTGGCTGCATGTATTAATCTTTCAGATGCCTTAAAAAGCTCATCACCTCATAATATCATCTCGCACCTGCCTATACATCAGGTGACTCATTGTTAAAAACAGCGTTCTATTTATATGTAATGAAAATTGAACCAGTTATGAACCATTTTGTTCCTGTGAATTAATAAGCTATTTATTGAAAATAAAAATATAAGGTGCATAATAAGAAGCAGTAATGGGGTGTGCAACAACGCACTGGTGGTTAGTAATTACACTGTTGTTGTATCTGATGCATGTTTCTTGCCACAATGTTCTATTTCTTCGTTCTATGTAACTTTCCTTCGGTTTGTATCCCATAAAAAAGCTCTGCAATCACATAATGCCAGCCCTGGTTCCTTTTATGTAACTTTCCTCAGATTCCTTCACAAGATATAGATAATTGAATATTGGCTAAAAGATACTACAATGTGGTTGCAAGATTGACTATATCAAGCACTTTGTTTTTCCTGTGGAAGAGTATTCTTTTTAACTCGTACTAACGTGGTACTGAATTAGCTTTCTTATTGTATCTATTGATTCTATTTTGGTGTTCTAGCTGAAAGAGCTGCCATTAGAAAGCCTAGAGATTGTGTTTTGTTTGGCAATAAGATTGATGATCTCATTAAACTGATGCTTCTTTCCTTTAGGATGGTTCATGCAATGGTTTGCAGCACTACGCAGCACTAGGAAGAGATAGTGTAAGCTCATTCACCTACTTCAGTTTCGTATTTCTGTTGCTATCATCATTGTCTTTATTCTTCATGGCACATTAATATTCTAAATGCCTGATGTTAAATGGCATCCTCCTTAGAAGCGCAATGTTACTGAGAACACACAGTTACTGTCTTTATATTTTCAGATATTTAATTTGTGAATTGAAAGTTTAGAGATGTCGACTACACAGAATTGTGAAAGCTCTAGCCAAAAGTATTTTTCCTATAGAAATACTTTAGCACACAAATCTCATATAATGAAGTCCTCTTGTATTTTTTTAGTTTAAGTAACAATCGAATACAACTCTCTGCTCTCCAAGTTAGATGTTTGTAGATTGACACCTTGTGTCACGCCCTGGCCCACCAGACCGCCGGGATGACCCGTGCATAGGCCACTTGTACACATGCATGGGCCACAAATGCACGTCACTTAAGCCAGCTTGCCAAAATGGTTAATATGGATGTACACATGAGATCAACACACTCCAATATAAACCAATCAAACTCCTCATCCATATCCAACGTGGGACTGAGCATTGTGGTTTCACACTTGAGCAATTACCAAGCTGATTCTCATGCCTCTGTACTTGCAACCTTGCCAATCATCTGGTTCCTTCTCTTTATTATGTGTTCCCTTTCCCTTCAGGTTTATCCTTTTAGAAAAGTACTTTTTGCATCGGAGAGAAATTATGAAGGATAATGTTTTATTTTGAGATCCCCATGGAAACTTTCTCACTTCTTTATGGTTCCTTTACTACCCAAACACCTCAGAATGGTGATGCACTTTATTGTGGGCTTATGCCTTTGACCAATTCTCACATTTAACCTGTTTGATATATAGCTTTCTAAACATCACTTGTAGGTAGAGAGCTTTGATTTTACTTCTCTGGACTAACAAGACACTGAATTTTGATAGGAACTTTTGATAAGGCTACATAAAACTGTCCCTTGATAGGATCAACTTGCAAGAATAATAAGTTAATTCAAAACTTAAGACAACTTGTCATTTTCTCTACTGCAGAATGTTCATTTTATTCTGCCTAGCATTCATTGCCAAGAGTGTCTTCTCAAACATTTATAGTTCCATTTATCACCCACACTTTTATTCTTCCTAGTTCTGTCTCAAATAATTGATTATGAAATATTTCTTTTATAATTCAGATCTATACGTATATGAACTTGCTGTATTGTTTTAAGCCTGATAAGTTGATTTTTGTATAAATTCTTAGCTTGAGGCAGCTGCAGTCAACTTAGTAGCTGGAGAGAAGCCAGCAGATGTCTATTCAGGAATAGCTGCTAGGTATGGTAATATTATCTGTAATCTTACAATCACGGAAGTAAACTATGATCCTCTTCTATGTTCCATAGACATCATTTGTGAATTATATGAAATATATTATAACAAGATTCATTGATTCGAGAGAAATATTGCTTTTCTGATTAACTTTTATTTAACAAATTGCCTCCTGTTGGGTAATCTCTTTGTTTGTCTTCTTTCTCCAATCATCTCTAATAGATAGCATGAAAATTCCTAAGATGTGAGTAATGAACAGTACACAAAGGAATGACAAAAATGACATGATGACAAAGTTGATTAACAATTCAGAATGGAGATCATCTAATAGAACTATATTTATTTGGAGACGGTAAAAATGATAACGACCGATATATTATCAAATCTCATGGTATGACATCATTAGATTGGCATATGTAAAGGCGAATCCCATATTATTTATACTGATGGTATTTTATAAAGATCTCAAGATCATTTTACCATACATCCTTGTTCTGAGAATGGAAAGAAACAGTCATTTGATGTCGGATACTAGTTACATTTCTATCGGTATTGTAAATAAGAGTACTTTGTATATTCTTGGCCGTCTAAATAATGAAGTAATTTGTTCTATTATATTTCCCAGGAACATTCAATTAATTTGCTAATTAATTGGGACGATAATTCCTTTATGTGAAAGTGTTCAATAAACATCATCCCTCAATGCTACTTTTCGTCTTTTTTTGTTTACCTTTTCACCTACTTTAGCAAACAAATGTGTCAGAAAAGTAACTGAACACTGAATTGATATTGGTAATTGTTTACCTTTTCACCTACTTTAGCAAACAAATGTGTAAGAAAAAAGAAACTGAACACTGAATTGATATTGGTAATTCCGGCTATCTGGGAAGGGAATGGGCATATCGACGTGAGTTTGATGTTGGGCTAGCCCATTTCTATTCAGTATATTTGGAGTAAAAAAGCAAGAGTTTGGTAACTCTCCTATCTGAGTATCTAGTGAAGTTTTAAATCACATTTTTAGTTCTATCGAATTATCTCTTTCTAAACTAAAGTGTTATAATTTGATTGAAGACTCTTAATTGAGTTTTTTTTAATGTTAAAGGGTTCTGGATATTATGAAGAAAGACTCTCAGAAAGATCCTGATACTCATCCAACAGCCTTACTGGCCAAAGTGTTAATCGATCAGGTAGGTTAGCCTTTCATCAGAGTGTTAAATGATCATATGGTTATAAAGCTGAACCGACTCTGCGAAAAATCTAGCCTGAATACATTTCTAACATATCCAATATATGTTATTGAATCTTGGTAGCTTTCAGGTGGACCGAAAATTAGTTAAACAGACTGTGATGACATCAGTTTATGGTGTTACTTATGTTGGCGCCCGTGATCAAATAAAAAGGAGATTGATTGAGAAAGGTCAAATCACAGATGATAGATTGCTGTTTAGTGCATCTTGCTATGCTGCTAAGGTAGATTTTTGTTTACTGTCTGGACTAGATGCAAATATTTCCATTTTACAAATGGCAAAAGCGTCACACTTCTCTAATGAAAATAACCCTTTTATTAAAGGTCACATTGAATGCATTGGGGGAGATGTTTCAAGCTGCACGTGGTATTATGAAATGGCTTGGTGATTGTGCAAAGGTGTGTTTTCTTACAGCCATTAGTTTCTTAATAATGTTATTGATACCTATGGATCATGGTGATACCTTCGAATCATGGTGCGGCCTATGATAATATGATATGATGTAACATGTATTTGGAGTGACTTAGAAGACTACTCTGTAATAATGTTGGGATAGTATTGGAAGAGTTTCCATTATGCCCAAGGCCAAATATATAGGAAGAGTTACGTGGTAGGCTAGCTACTCTCAGTGATGTGGGACTAAGGAGAGAGAAACTAAAGAGCATAAAGATGGCAACTAAATAATGGCACTAACACGGAGGACCTTTTGTCCATGCATTGATTACAAAATGAGACTTTTTCTTAGAATATACATGATTTTCCTCCAACGATATAATGTCTACAGATTTTGATGAACAGTGTAAGTCAAACGTAGGGTTGGTTACATGATTTTCCTCCAACGATATAATGTCTACAGATTTTGATGAACAGTGTAAGTCAAACGTAGGGTTGGCTTACCATGTAACTTTGGCAAAGGTGTAACAAACATCCCAGCCATTTATAGGGTACTAATGCACACTATTATCTTTAATCTGGAAATTGAGCAATATATAACATAAAATTTGCATCACACAGATGATGGTATAAATTACCATTTTAGACCTATATCAGTGAGTTATACATTGAAGGGTCCTAGTTCTGTTGATTACAAAGGAGACAATGTTAAAACTACATACCATAATGAATAACTCCATTATATAAATGTCATTATGGCATCTTAGTCATTAAAATCAAAATGATATTAAAACTACAGGTATTCCATAGTACATTTGCCTCTTTATTTCATCTTTATTTTAAGGATGCGTAAAAAGGACCATCTTGCAGAGTATCTGGTACTCCATGTTTCCAGTATGACTACTACTCTGTTATGCTTTTCAATTATATGGATGGCTGTTGATCTAGTTAAGTTGAAAGTTGGTAAATCTGAGAATTTGCATAACATAGCTTGTTAACTCGTTTCAATAGTGGATTATATTAATGAATGCATATTAGTAATTTGTATATTTTCATATTTATCTTATGGAACTTGAACAGGTGGTTGCCTCAGAGAATGAGCCTGTGAGATGGAATACGCCTCTTGGCCTACCAGTTGTTCAGCCTTACAGAAAATGCGAGAGACATCTTGTGAGTTTCTTTTTTTCATCACTTTAAATGTTCATATTCGAAGTTGACATTGATTACCTTGTCCCCCTCTCTCCCCCCTTTTCTGTCATTTGCAAGTTCTCCAAAAAAATCATCTATAAACTATATTGAGTGCGCAAAGATTTTTATCTATATGAACTTATCCACAAAATTGTCTTCACATTTGTTATATCCATATCAACTTACCCAATCTTTACAAGGATTGAATTTGCTAAAAATTGTCTTAAAGCAAAACAAGAGGCACGGTTTCCCCTCCTATGGTACTTAGCATTGATGTTATTTAACAACTGATACTTTATATGTTAATTTTATGTGAATGGTCTGTACATCTCGATCATCTTTCTTACCATGTCTCTTTAGTTTAAATGTGACAAGCGACAACTGATTTATCTTCCATTTCAATCTGCAGTTTTATGTTTAGCAATGCCACTCTCTTCATGGTATTACTAAAAGTTCCTATTCCTGCTCGAACAGGAAAGCCTAACGAGCAAATAAACCGTTAGCCCGATCGAAGCCCGCTTGCTTTCTACTGAGAGATTCAAATATATTAGTATAGTGTTTATTGCTTCAATTTTATCACTTTTACACTTTTCCTACAAACATGTTAGAGAGATGCAGTTGTGAATCTAGTTTCCAAGTTAAAGGTTCTATTGTTTGTTTTACTATTTTCTCCCTCTTGGAAATAGAAGCATTTTGGTTCACTTTTCCTTCCAATCCAATCTTATGTTTTATTTATGGTAGTGTGGTAGAGGAATGGGATAGCGATGTTGGCGACTACTATCTTTTTTGTCTTGGTTTTGCTTGTATCTAATTTTCTGTGACTGAATTTTGTTGTTGCAGATAAGAACTTCTCTTCAGGTTTTGGCATTACAGCGTGATAGTGATTCAGTAGGTTTCATTGACTCTTTTCTTGTACACATTTTGTTATCAAATTTGTGAATTAGCTAATCCGTTTGTTGTATTGCTCAGGTTGCGGTTAAGCAGCAAAAGACAGCTTTCCCTCCAAATTTTGTGCATTCACTTGATGGTTCACATATGATGATGACTGCCATTTCCTGCAGTAAAGCAGGCCTACAATTTGCAGGTTTAATCCCACTTCTATTTAGTTGACCTTTCAATTTAATTAACTCAGTAAATATTTATTTGAGAAGACATGTTCCTTTTATCTGGAAGAGCAACATCATAACAATTAAAATTCCATTACAACCATATCAAGATAGTATATGGTGGAGTTCATGTGGATCCTTTTCTATGATTCTTCTCATCAAAAGCTCAGGATCCTTCGCCGTAGGTAGCTCACCCTAACTCCAGTAAAGGTGTCGTCAGTAGTGAGGAACTGTTGCATAGGAAATATGAATCATATATCGCAGAAGATTATATATCTATCATTTTAGGCATGGACACGAGTGTCACGTTTGACACAGACATAGGTATTACACAACTGTCCAATATCCATACAGAGGACATCACTATATTTGTACGTCTTTTTTAATGTATATATGTTTAACATGAATATTTCATTTTATAAGTTGAGCATGTGTTAGTATTCCTAATTTATGAGTATATAAAGTGGACTAATTCTTGATTTTCCTTTTTCTCTCTACCTATGTATAATATGCTTGGGTTTTTGCATACACGGCCCCCATATCTAGTGTATTTTAATAAGTCCCTCAAATCTCATGACTTTCTAATAAGTCACCCAGATTAACAAAAAATAAAGTTATTAGACCCCTCCATTACTTTCTAATGGACAATTTTGTCCCTATTAAACCCCCAAAACATTTCTTCCTTCATCATCTTCCAAATTGTCCAAAAATAATGGACCTAATCATTCTTCCCCATAATTAATGTCTTGATTATTGTAAATTTACAAAGCCCCATCAAAATCTACATCTAAAGTGCATATTTGGTAGTGAATTTGGGAAAAACAATAAAATTCTTCAAACAAATTTCAAATTTGCTTGTTTCAATTTTGGTTCCCCCCGAGTTTTAATCTCTTAGGTTTTATAACATGTGGTTTGTTGAAGAATTTTGCATTATTTTCCAAGGTTGTAAAAGGCGTTAGGTGCTAGTCGGGCAGGCACCGGGCGGCTAGGGGGTCGCAGTTCAAAAAAAGACCCAAAAAAAACCTACTGAAAATTGCAGAGAAAGTTCATAAAACCCAAAAACATGGGTGGCCTAGCTGCGTGCCTAGGCGGGTATCGGGCGGGCACCATGCGCCTAGGTGGCCGCCTAGGTCGATTTTTAGAACGCTGTTATTTTCTCTGATTTACAAAGGGTAAGATTTTATTTTTTAGGGTTTGAGAAATATCGTATATAAAGGAGATAAGTAGAAGAGGGGATTGATGATGATGATGAATAATGGGGTAGATTGTGGAGGAGATTGTGATGATGAGTAATGGAGAGAGGAGAAGAAAAGGACTTGCTTCAGGAGATTGTGAGAAGAAAGATAGTTTAATGGAGGTGGGAGAAGGTTGGTGATGATGAAATGGAGAAGATAGATGTTCTCATTATTAGGACACAAGGATCAATTTTTTTTTACTCCCATTAAAAATGACAGAATATTTTTTAATGGGTTAACTAGAGGGGCTCGTAACTATATTTTTTTGTTGATTTGGGAGAATTATTTGCAATTCATGAGAATTGAAGGATTTCATTGAAAAAAAATACACTGGATTTGGGGTACTTGAGTGCAAAATAAACCAATATGCTTCGAGTCTGTAGCATAACAGAAGCCATGCTGTGTTGATTTATGATATTCAAAAACTTAAACTTATCTGCCACAGATTGTGGCTCTTCTTTTAGTTTTGTAATTAAATTTCTCTCTTGTGA
Organism: Iris pallida; assembly: GCA_029216955.1. Taxonomy (NCBI): domain Eukaryota; kingdom Viridiplantae; phylum Streptophyta; class Magnoliopsida; order Asparagales; family Iridaceae; genus Iris; species Iris pallida. The sequence continues at coordinate 4,347,838 of JANAVB010036020.1, read as the reverse complement.
AATTTGGCTGAAGGAGTGCACGACTCATTTTGGACACACGCATGTGACGTGGACAGGATGAATCAAATCCTACGAGAACAATTTGTGGAATTGTACAACATACCTATACTCGAGAATGTGAGTTGTTCTATACTGCTATATACTCGATGAAACAATTTTATTCTGTCTACATTGTTCTTTGATAGAAATATTCTGGTTGCACGTAGTACAGTTTTAGCCAGAAACTGATGCTACAAATTCATTTTCCTCGTTCCAGCTGCACCAGAGTTTCCAGACATCCTACCCAACGTTGACATTTCCGCCCCTGCCAGAACGTGGCGATTTTGACCTTAAAGAAGTCCTACACTCTCCTTATTTCTTCAACTGATTCTTTTCCCAGTTCGGTTCGCTCTAAGCTCCTTTTTTGCAGCCAGAAGCAGAGGTGTACACTGTACAGTTCAGGCCAACCTTTGTTCAACATTCATACTGTCCCAACAACCTGTACAATATCGAAAGAACTAGAAACAAATAAGTTTAATCGACGCGCTGCTTAGTAGTCTGCTGTGAAAATTTGGAGAATTAAGTGCAGAGAAGAGAAATGGTCGGTTGCTCTTACTGAAGCAAATGGAAGTCTGAACCCAGAGAGCAGCTCTTCTAATTTTTTAGAGTGTTGACATTATTGCTAGAAGTGAGTCATGTGCAGAGAAGACTTTGTATTGTATCCTGAGTTATGGAGTTCGGATACTGTTATTGTAGCCTTGAATTGCTCATTGTTTGCAACTTTGGAGCTCAATTTTTTGTAAATTGGATAATGGAAGGTGACATCTTCTCTATGTTCTCAATTAAGATTCTAATCTGTAAGAATATCAGTCAGCATGATGAACAATCTGAGGATATGTGTTTGGCAAGGCATATAAATTTTTTGATTTGGAATATGGATTTTATGGTTGAATTTTAGGTTAACATTTGTGCTAAATTGCAACATCAACTATTCAAGTTTTTCAACTTATATCGTAAACTTTGATACGTATCAAATTGATACCCTAAAAAGGACGAAGCTACCTCCCGCCCCCCTCCTGCCGTCCCTCGTGTCGTGCCCTCAAGGCTGCCCTTCCTCTCTCTTCGCCTGCGGCAGCAGCGCGCGGCACAGAGAGCAAGGGGCAGGGGTGGTTAGGATATTAAGCTGATACTTGAAAAACTTAAACTTGAATAGTTGGTGGTATCAAATTGTAATTAGCATAACATTTATTCAAATCAAGATGCACGACATGGAAAAAAAGTAAAAAAGAGTCGGTATATAAATTCTAAATTTGTAGGTCGTCTCACTGAAGAAACACTAGCCGTTGTTGCACCACGGGGCTGATTGGTTTACTGAAGTTGAGCGAAGTGAAAATTTTGAAAGTGGAGGGTTTGTGTATGCATTATGTATGCGTATAATGCGTATGCATATTTTGTGAGTTCCTTGGTTTGGATGGTTGTTGAAGTGAGTTGAAAAATATAACTTTTTGTAGTTCCTATGTTTTGTTTGTTGGAGTTTTTACTTTCCTTGAACTTGTAGAGAGCTTGCTCTCAACAAGCAATGTAAGTTTAGTCCCACATTGGAAAGAAAAACTCATAGGTAACTCAATATAAACCCTCTTGAGGAGTAGAGAGATGCACATGGGATGGCGACCCTAAGGAGGGGACCATGTGGGTGATTTTACATGGAGGTAAGGATAAGACACCTCTTAAAAGCATTTATGCTTTTTGGCAAAGCTCAATTTAATTCCACTGGGGCTAAGCTCCCAAAGGGGCTTAGCAACTCGGACTCATGAGGCGTAATGTGGCATTTTGTTGGCGCACTTTGCACTTTGCACGTAGCATCGTCGCATTGTGTGCTGCCTGTTTGGGGGTCAGGTTGGGCGCCACTGGGTGCTCGGCCTTGGGCGCGAGGGCGCGGGAACATTCATATCTGTCCACCCGAGACTAAATCCCTTGTATCATTGTCCTACATCTCCATATTCACTTACCTGCAGCTACCCTCCTTGCATTTTCACATCCACATTTGCATTGCACTCACACTTTGCTCTGTCTGCACCCTTCCTTACTGTCCTGTCCAAGTAGATACATTCATGCCATTCATTGCATTGCTTGGTAGAGCAGCTGCAGACCCTTCTTTATTTCTAATCGGAGTTCAAACCCTCCATTGTTCTGTCCCTCTTTAAGTCATATTGCATTGTATTCCATCCCTACTGAACGCTTGATTTCAGACCATCATTGTTAGTTCAACTATTGAAATAAATGTTCTGTTCATCTGTCCACCTTCTTTCAAATACATGTAGTGTCTTGCTTTGGGTTAACCTCTTAAGCCATGTTCACTCTTGTCCTTCATTTCATATATGTTTTAGTCCATACTACCAAACTTACCCGACGGCCCTTCCTGACTTAACTCGAGGCGACTCGATGACGACGTCACATTCATGCCGAAGCACGTGTCCTTGCTATAACCAAATCTTAGGCTCCAGAATGGTGTTGCAACCGTGCACACCTAACCCGCGCCGATTCAAGGTCAGTGCTTGCTATAATTATACCTCATTAACCCAACTCGTAACTTGCTAGTACTCGACGCAATCCAAAGGCATACACGCGGATAGTCGCTCTTATGCCGACACATCTATATGAGTGGTCACTAGCAATATCAAGCTATACTGGATCTTTGCATATGGTGACCATTCGAGTGCGAGGTACGAGCTCCCACCGAATGACCCGCAACCTATATTGTAACGGTTCATTTCAATCGAGTCGTACAGTCGATGAAGGCCGTACAATATCTGCTCTTCCTCCTAGGCCGACACGAACCCGGTGCCCCGGCAATCGTTCGAGGAATTCTCCTTGCGCGTAAGTTGTCTAATGACCATGCAAGACTCAATTCGATCTACCAAGTCCTTCCTTAATCATGACCATGCTTTTCAACTTTCTATCGAGACTCCCAAGTAGCGGGACCGATCTCGGCGACAACTAGTCGCGTGGACTTCCTCATCGAGACTTCCAAGTAGCGGGACCGATCTCGTGAACTTCCTTATCGAGACTCCCAAGTAGCGGGACCGATCACGTGATCTTCCTTATCGAGACTCCCAAGTAGCAGGACCGATCTCGTGAACTTCCTTATCGAGACTCCCAAGTAGTGGGACCGATCTCGACGACAACCAGTCGCGTGGACTTCCTTATCGAGACTCCCAAGTAGCAGGACCGATCTCGTGAACTTTTATTCCTTGAAATCCAGGGAACGACTACTAAGTAGTCTTCCATCTTAACTTGGACATAATGTGTTCCTTTGTCCGTAGCATGCTTCTCCCTAAACCAACCGTGGCTCGTGCCTTAGACTCACTTGTTCTCTAGGCGACACTATCGCTCAAGTCATTTACTTTATATGACGAGCCCTGAGATCGTGGGACCATGTGACTTGACAATCGCAGAAAACATGGGACAGTGCTTGCTATGACTTCGATAGCCCTCTAACTGGTGGATTGACACTGGTGCGACCTGTCATGTCTGTTCTGGAAAGGAATGGTTCGTCACGTACCAGGCAACTTTCGAGAAAGTTATCATGGCGAACCAGGTCCAAGCTGAAGTTCTGGGGATCGGGAATGTAGAGCTGAAACTTACTTCCGGGAACACTCTGACGCTTCAAGGTGTGAAGCATGTTCGGATGATTGCTAAGAACTTGATCTCTGGGAGCCTGCTTAGCAACACAGGTTTGAGGATAGACATTAATGCTGGCCAGATGGTAATGTCCAAAAGGGAACATACTTCGAAAAGGCTTTTCAAATCGAAGGAATGTTTAAAATTCAGCTTATAAACCAGTCAAATGAAATTAATGCAATTGCTCGTTCTGATTATTCTCTTGAGTTGTGGCATAATAGGCTAGGACATGTTCACTGTAAAAGGATAAACAAAATGTCCAGTCTAGGACTTATCTCCAAATGTAGGGGTAAGATAGAGAAGTGTGAAGTATGTGCTCAGACAAAGATCACAAGAAAAACCTTTCATCGGGTCATTCGAAGCACAGATCTTTTGGAGTTGGTGCACTCCGATATCTGTGGATTCAAGCAATTCTCTACAAAGGTCGGGATGAAGTATTTCATAACCTTCATCGATGACTTCTCAAAGTACGCATTTGTCTACTTGCTCAAGTCTAAAGACGAAGCGTTCGAGAAGTTCAAGGAGTTCAAAGTCGAGGCTGAACGGTAAACTGGACAACAACTCAAGAGGCTAAGAAGTGATAGAGGCGGATAGTATCGGTCTCATGAATTAGTATCGTTCTACAAAGAACATGGAATCATCAACGAGACTACTGCTCCGTATTCTCCTCAATCTAACGGAGTAGCAGAGAGAAAGAACAGAACGTTGACAGAAATGATGAACTCAATGTTGTTAACTGTGGGCCTTCCAAAATGCTACTGGGGAGAAGCTGCATTGACTGCCACTTTTATTCTGAATAGAGTGCCATATGCAACTTCAGATGTAACTTCTCATGAACTCTGGTTCAAAGTCAGACCTAACTTGAATGTCATTCGAGTGTGGGGGTGTCTGGCTTATGTGAAGCTCCCAGATCTGAAGATTCAGAAGCTGGGGACAAGGACTACGAAGACGATCTTCTTGGGGTATGCCGAGAAGAGTGATGCTCGAAGATTTCTTGATATTGAGTCAAATCATATCATCGAATCTCGCGATGCTGAATACTTTGAAGACAAGTTTGCAAGGCACAAAAATATTGTTCTCACAGACATTCCGGAGAATGATGAATGTGCAAAGGAGACTGAGATCTCTAATGAGCCAGTAGTCTTCTGCTGTAATCAAATTATTTTTTAGCCTCCACCTCGCTGCTGTCACGTATCAGAAGCACGACTTTCAGTCAAGAGCCTTCTAATTACGTTTTCTCACAGAGTTTTCTTCTGAAATTACGCCCAGAGACTAACATGGTTTGTAGTGAAGTTATAGTTGGGAAGTGAGTGGTTTCTGTCACGACCTGCACCCTAGGTAGGGGCACAAGTGCGTGACAACGCCCAGCCTACACCGTAAAAATGGCGTAGAATGCTGTAGATCTACTAGCCAACAAAACAGTATATAATAACCTGTCATCTCCGTACGGAGGAATATAATATAAAATACTGATAAACTCAATCACAATCTAGAAGGAAGAATCATGGCACGAAAAACCAGATAGATATAAACACAAGTGCAATATCCAGCTCAACAACGAGAGAGAGACAAAGTAATATAGTTATACAATCCCAAAATATAACAACATATGCATAAGTAGCAAGCTGGAGACAAGGTCCAGTCCAAATGACTCTAACTAAGCAATAGGTAAAGTCTCGTCAAGCGGAGCTAAGTCCTGCTGGACCAAGGTCTCCAAGTCTAAACCCACTACGTCATCCGGACCGTAGTAGGTACTATAATCCTCCTCATCAGCATCTGTAATATTTTGTCAACATATCCAGCAGGATGGAACGAGTACAATCAACTAACAACAGTTCACAAGATATAACAAAAGCTATAAGACTATAAATAGAGAGTATATACAAGAAATCATGGAATGTACATGTGAGTATCATGGCATGGTAAGCTGTAAATCTAGAGCTAGAATAAGGCAAGTAAACTGATCATGGCATGTACAAGAATCAAGAATCATCTATCTAGGTGTGTGAGTACTAGCTTCGATATGTGGCCGGCTTGGGTCTGAACAAGGTCTAATGATCCACCAATCCTACGTGGAGTGTAGGATTGGTATTATTCAAGGTCTACAAGAATAAACAAGGCGGATAATGACCACACATCTACACTAGTGCTCCCCGTCCCCGACTGGTAGAGTGGATCCAAACAAAACACGTCACGATGCGGGATTCTACAAGAAGGGAGCAAGTCTCCTCGAGAATCAGCGTCCATATACTGCACAAGAACTACAAGGGGGCTTGCACAAGACATACCAAGATAACAAGGAATAACACCTCATGTCGGGATCCATGAATACCAATCCGTGTGACCAATGTGTCAAGAACAAGCATATCTACACTAATTACATGAATTATAACAATTATCGTAAATTGGAAAAGTATCAGAGAATGTACTCGCCTGTAATGTGATGGATAGATCGACTGAGTCCAACAACAGTGCCTTGAGGACCTATAGATGGAATACTGTATCAATATAATGCTTTGGAAGTAAAATTAAGTCATACTGAGTCAAACTAGGTCAAACTGGGTCAATGCAAGTCAAACGGAATTAAACTAGGTCGATTTAAGTCAACGGTTGACTTACAGTTGACTTTTGGTCAACTGGTCAACTCTGGTCAACCCTAGGTCAACTCTAGGTCAACTTTAGGTCAAACTTGACTAACGTTGACTAACAGTTGATTTTGGGTCAACTGGTCAAGTTTGGTCAAGTTCTAGGCTATTTTAGGCTTCGGTCGACTTTCGGTCAAATAGTCAACCGTGGTCAACCAAGGTCAAAGCTAGACCAAGTCCACTATTCCTAACCATTACCAACCATAATAACCTAATTTTAGCTATATCTTAGAGTATTAAACTCATATGTTGAGAATTGAGCATTATACCTACTTAACCCATTTACCCGTCTACTCTAATACTAAGGCCAAGTAGCTTTACCTTAGGAGTTTCACTCCCGGCTTCCTAGGGTAGTAGGATACTAGCCTATACTATCATTACCTACCAAGCTTCCTAGGTAGAGTGGACATACAGTCCATCTTACGACTCATGTTGTCGATTTACCGATTATCTTGAGTATCGCGAGATACTCAATGATATCGTGCGATACCATCGTCCTACTCCCACACGAAACTCCGATTTCAACTCGGGAGCCTACCCACAAAATCTAATTCACATTATCTAAGTCTCATCAAATTTTGGACGCGTTCCGACACTCGGAACTCAATTTCCTCCTTTCACCAAATTCCGACTCACTCACTAACTCTCTCTAAACTCACTCTACACACACACTCGTAGGACTAATTGGGAGATTATTTTGGGAGTATATAAGGGAGTATATATGCATATATATATATGGGTATATATACGTATATATATATAGGTATACAAGTATATATATAGAGGGATTTTTTTTGGGGGGGGGGGGTTTATAGGCTAAAAAGGGGGGCTTTTGGTGCTTGCTACTGCTGCTGCTAAGCCTGCTGTTGCAGCTGCTGTTACTGCCTGCTACTGCTGCTGCTTAGCTGCTGTGATGGGGGGGGGGGGGGGGGGGGGTCAGCAGCCCAACCCCCCCTAAAGCTGCTGCTGCTGCCCTCATTTCTTCCCTCTAACTCCCTCTCTTCCCACTCTCTAATCTCTTCCTCTCACTCTCTAAATTCCTTCTAAAATCTCCTCTCCAATCTCACACACATCCATATATATATATATATATATATATATATATATATATATATATATAGACTCACAAACACAACACATACACATCTACATATATATATATATATATATATATATATATATATATATATATATATATATATATATAGACACTCATATATATATATATATATATATATATATATATGAGTGTCTATATATATATATATATATATATATATATATATATATATAGACACTCACACACATTTTTTTTTTTACACACACATATATATATGGACACACACACACATAATTATATAAACATGTATATATACATATGGACACACAAACTCAAGGACACAAACACTAATCCTAATCCTCCTAGGAGTCTCCCATAGCCCTCAAATCTCTACACAAGGGACACAACCATGGGGTGGTTCCTATGGGTTCCAAAATCAATAAAATTTCATAGGAATTGATTTAGAGAATAGGTAATTACCAATTAGGAGTAAATCCTAATGAAACTCTCTCCGATTCGAAGATTCTCGAAGAATGGACACTTCCACCTTGTACTTCTCTTCCAAACTTAGGTAGCACCCTCTCTTGATGATATAGAGAGGTTCTATGGAAGAAATTTGGAGGAAAATGGGAGATTGAGAGATCAAAACTCAAAATCTAGGTTTAGGTTTGGAGGAAACTTAAAATTAGGGAAGAACTTTGAGTGGAGAAGAAGTAGAATGAAGAGGGAGGTCCTCCATAGGTGGCCGGCCATGTAGGGGGGGCTTGGGGCATTTGGCAAATGTCCAAAATGCCCTCCAAGCCTCCTCTAGGCCAAATTTTGACTTAGGAATTTTTCGGGGTCGGAACGGCCAAGTTAAAATCTACAAATTGGCCGATTAAGTCACGGGAAAATTGTCTAAAGGCACCAGACTAATTTGTGGGATTTTATGGGCCATGTCTAACTTAAAATTGGGTCCCGATCTGAGTCTAAGCTACCCCGGGTCTCCGATACAAGTCGGAATGAGCTGAAATTTGAACCGGACTCTAAAAATCTCCAAATAACAATAAAATTAAATAAAAATTTCTAAAATTTCCAGAAATACAAAAATTACCATTTTACCCCTATTTGTGAAAAGTGGGAGTGACAGTTTCCTACTTTTGAAAATGGTAAAGTTATCCACCAATTAGTATTATTCTAGTATATATTAAAAATTTGAAGTATTAAGTAGTACTAGTACTAGTTATTATTATTATTAAATAATATAAATTAAGTATTAATTATTAATCCCACAATATTAATATTAAATGGACCAAAAATAAAAATACATATGGAAAAATATATCCTCTTTTAAAAATCGAAAAATTTACTGTACCGATAATAATTTATATAATATTTGTTTAAACGATAAATGTTTGGGAAATGAGCTCAAACAATACAATCCGACAGACTGTCTGTCGGAAAATGAGCATGCTCAATTTCCGCCAGATGGTCTGTCGGAAAATGAGCATAACTCAATTTTCGACAAACCATTTGTCTGAAATTGAGCATTCTCGGTTGATTTGTGGAGTTGGTTTGGTTTGTGGGTTTTTTGTGTTGTGGAGTTGGTTTGGTTTATTTTTGTTTTATGGGTTGAGGTGGGTTGAAAGTTATCATTTTGTGGTTTTTTTGTTGGTTTTTTACGGTTTGGTTTATTTTTGTATGTTTGGTTGAGGTGTACTATCTTTTTATCAATTATAAGATTCTTTTAACGTTACAATTCTCAACGTTACAATTCCAACGTTCCAATTCCTTCCAACGGCTATATTAACTCACAACTATATATAAGTATCAAAGCAAGCTGATTTTTTTCATTCACTCCACAACATCTCTCCCATTCAGTAGTAAGCTCATCAAGTCTAGTTCGTTGAAAGCTGAAGCTCCTCTCGTCCTACATCCATTTGAAAGTCCATCTTGTTGTTAGCATGGATCAAAATCTAACAATACTATGCTCGCTTGGAGGAGTACTAAATGGGTTAGCGTATGAAGGAGGTTTAACCCAAGTTCTTTTAGTTGATCGAAATATTTCGTTTCTTAGTTTACATAATCTAATTATTGATCAATATTCTATCGATTATGAATTTATATTAGTATATATTTTCGTATCTAATTGTATAAATGTAGATAGTGAAGAAGCATGAAAATTTATTCTTCAAGTGAATGCACAATTACCGTATATTAATATCTATGTCACTCCGCCCCCATCAAGAAATAATAATATAAGTAATATACCTGCTTGTAATCTAACTTATAATGTTGGTCCTAGTTCTTCTCACCAAGTTATTCCATTTACTGAAGAAGAACATATAGTAGATGATGGTAATAACGATAATGAAAATAGTGATGAATATTAACCATAAATGTAATACTTACCCGTTCCTCATCAACTGAGATTTCTTCGTCACCGATACGATCTACGTGCATAAAATTATGACGAAGCCATGTATACGACACTAGGCCTTTGTCTTTCAATCTTGGTGCCTCCACACCTAGGTACTCCATGTTCACTGTCTCAGCAGAAAATGACTCATCAAATATTATAGGTTCACCTGTGATAGGTAGACCTAAAATATTTGCAACATCTTTAAGCACAATAGTCATTTCTCCGAAAGGTAGCTGAAATGTATTTCGTCCGGGCCACCAACGCTCTACTAGACTGAGAATCAAGTCTCTATTGTGACGTAGAAAACGTATTTGATCAAGGTACTAGAAACCGAATACGTGCAACAAAGCTTCTTGGTCACTAGTCAACTTCCAAAAACCAAGTTGGCCCTCATAGCGCCATGTATTGTGTTCTCGACACCGCACCTCCTTTCTATAATCACATAACTATATATAAAACATACGAACTATGTTATTACTAAACATATAAAATGTACATTTTATTGACTAACACAATTGAAATTTAATATACCTATCCAGACACTACTAAAATATCATCTAATAGCGACGTAATTTAGCGACGGCAAGAAATAACGTCGCTAGTTATGAAATATAGCGACAGCTTTATATACACGTCGCAAAACGTCACTGCCTAGCGACGTTCCGCGACAGGAGTTTATTACGTCGCTGAATAGCGACGTTCAGCGACATATTATTAGCATATGTTGCCAATTTTGCGACGTTTAGCGACTGCAACACTTGACGTCGCTAATATTTTTACTTAGGGCACACCGTTTCCTTCTTTCCCCTCACTCTCACTCGAAAATTCTAATTTTCGTTCCCTCCCCACCCCTCCCCCCCGGCGACTCCCTCCCCCTCTATCAGTGCCCTCCCACCCCCGGCGACCCCCTCCCCCCCGGCGACTCCCTCCCCCTCCGACTCCCTCCCCCTCCGGCGAGCTCCTCCTCCTTGAGCTCCTCCTCCCCCAATCCGAGCTCCTCCTCCTCTTCCTTAGGTAAACCCTAACCTAACTCCTCTCCCTCCTCCTCCTCCTCCTCCTCCTCTCCCACGGACACACACACACACGGACACACGGACACACATCGTGTCCCCAAAGACTCGTGCCCATTGGATTCGTGTCGAGTGAGAAATCACTCTCGTACTAGTTCACACTAGGTTCGTGCACTGTGTTCAGTTTTGGATGTGTTGAGTTTGGTTTGTTTTTGGACACATTGTGTCGAGTATTTGGACACGAGTTTGGTTTGGGAGACACGTACACACATGACACTTGTATATGCACACTTGACACTATACACTCTCTATCTCTCTAGTATATAAATGCATAACTTGTTGAATGTATATATTGTGTCCCCTTGGTTATAGCCTAGTATATGTAAATATCTTAACCTATATATGTATGCATATATATATATATATATATATATATATATATATATATATATATATATAGTAAATATATAATATATATATATATATATATATATATATATAGTAAATATATAAAATATATATATATATATATATATATATATATATATATATATATATATATATATATATATATATATATATATATATATATATATATAGTAAATATATAGGTAGTTGTGTGATTGATGGCTTGTTTAGATGTGGTAGTGTGGTAGTATGGTAGTGTGAGTGTGAGTGAAGAGGGATATTGAGATAAGTGTTAGAGTGTGTGTGTGTGTGTGTGTGTGTGTGTGTGTGTGTGTGTGTGTGTGTGTGTGTGTGTGTGTTTGAGAGTGAGAAAGGTGAAAGGGATTTAGATGTGGTAGTGAGTGTTGTGTGTGTGTTCGAGAGGGTATGAAAGAGTAGCAAGAGGGGGGGGGGGAACAAGTGGCTGCAGAGGCAGCAGCAGCTTGTGCTGCAGGGTAGTAGCAGCAGTAGCTGCAATGCCAGCAGCAGCTGCTAACAGCAGTAGCAAGAGCGTTGAGGACAGCAGTTGCAATAGCTAGTGACTAGAAACTAGTGTCTCTTATTATGTTGGGGGGATGTGGTTTTGTTTTAGGATGAGTATGTTAGTGTCTACACATAAGTTAGTATCCTAAGTTAGATATTTAGGATAGTATCCTAGGCACTAATTTAATATCTTGTTTAGGATGTTAGTATCCTAGAGTTAGATAGGTGAGTTAATATCTTAGGATACTAGAAGTTAGTATCCTAGATAGGTTAGTTAGTGTCTTGGATAGGTTAGTTAGTATCCTATTTATCCTAGATAAGTTAGTATCCTAAGTTAGATGTCTTAGGGTAGTTAGATTATGCTAGTATCTTGAGGGTATCAAGATAATAGGATATTAGGATATGGGCTAGAAGTTAGTACCCTAAGTTAGTATCTTGGCTAGAATTTGGTATCCTAGGATAGTTAGATATCTTAGTATCTTAAGAGTGTCCTAGATTAGTCTATGGTAATAGGATACCCTATAGGGTATATCTCTATGTAAATATTAGAGTATCTTAGGAGTGTTGGTATATTGTTAGAACGGTAGAGTTAGTATCCTAAGGTATCTAAGGTATTAGCAAAGTAATGATAATTACCTATAGCCTAAGGATAAGGTATTAGCTAAGGTAATGGGTATAATGTTAAGGCAGGTGGATAGGTACTAGCCTAAGGTAGATGGTAATATCTATTAGCCTAAGGTATTGAGTTATCTACTAGCCTAAGGGTAGGATATTACTAGGATATGATATTATCTAGTATCTAAGGTAAAGTGGATGTTAAGGTATTAGTTACCTAGACTAAGATATTGAGATTCCAACTTAAGGTATTGGTATTGGAATACCAATAGCGATAAGGTAAAGGGTACCTTGGTAGGTAATGACTAGAAATGGGATATTTGACTTAGATTTGACCTTGTTTGACCAAGGTTGACTATTTGATTGAAAGTCAAAGTAGAGTCAACATCTGACCTAGATTGGACTAAGAGTTGACAAAGTCAACTATAGGTCAACCCTTGACCTAGTTTGACCTTGTTTGACTTTGTTTGACTTAGCTTGACCTTGTTTGACTTTGTTTGACTTAGTACAACCTAGTTTGACCTAGATTACATATCATTGTTATTAGTAACTGTCCGCTACTAATGTGTCCCATAATATGACATAATATACGAATTTGTGCCTGTTGGATAATGTGTGTCCATCTTTGCAGAATTATTTCCAAATGGATATGAATTACTACTTGCGGAATCGTTCATGGATGTACAATCGTCGTCCTGATGATATGTGTGGTGTGCCGGATGAATACATAGCGGAAGTAGAGCAGTTCCTGTAGTTTGCTAAGGCGTTCCCTCAGTACATGGACGGCACCAAAATTAAGTGTCCGTGTATGAAATGTCATAACGTGAAATATTATCCAGAAGTGGAAGTGACATATCATTTGTACTCGAGGGATTTCACGCCTAATTACTATCAATGGACCGCACACGGAGAACTTGTGTCTTTAGCATCAGAGCCGGAGCCTTATGTTGAGCCGTATATGCATGCGGGACCTAATTTTGTTTCAGATAATCATGCATACAACGACGGGTGCGTGAACATGATTTTCGACGCTGCGGAGCCTAGTTTCGTTCATGATGCACCTGAGGAGGCACCGAACGCCGATGCTGCACAGTTCATGGAGTTGCTGGAGAATGCAAGGACTCCATTGTATCCTGGTTGTGAGGATCATTCACCGTTGGAGGTGGTTACAAGACTGTTGAGCATTAAGTCAGATTTTAACATGTCGCAAGAATGCTACAACCGAGTGTTGGAGTTGATTATAGAGATCTTGCCGGCGGGTGCTAAGTTGCCTAAAGACTTCTACCGGTCTAAGAGGATGGTGAGATCGCTCTGGATGGGATACGAGAAAATCGATTCTTGTCGCAATGGGTGCATGCTGTACTACAAAGACGACAAGGACGCAGATGTGTGCAGATTTTGTGGTGCTGATCGCTATAAGACAACTAGTACATGAAGGTCTACCGGTGCAAGAAGACCGACCGATTCAATGGACTATGTAATGCTTGTGGTTCGTATTGCGTATCTTAGTATACGTATACGTAATTTGACCCGTATTGCATGTCTTCCTGCTTGATTTATTCTAGCATTTCATTGATTGGTTTATTCTTGGGTTGGTTCGGCTTGGCTTGGTTTGCTTTGGTTCATCATGAACCAAAGGTGAACCCTCCTACCTACCACCACCCTCCTTATTTATAACCCCTTCCTTTTCTCTCTCATCATTATTTCCTTTCTTCTTCATTTTCTCTCCACCATTACTTCTTCAACCACCAGGAGGGAGAGAGAGAGAGAGAGAGCTTAGGCAAGTGCAAACTTGCTTATGATGGATCTCAAGTTTTATTGTTCCATTCTTTTCCTTACTTGATTCTAAACCTCTTTAGAACTTGGCATATTTTGATTTGATGGATGAATTCTTGTAGATCTAAGTTTGTAACTTTTCGCTTTTCTTGGTTTTGATCTCTAAAACTTAGTTATTTTCGAAAACTAATGATTCTATGTTGTTGAGAATTCAATTTCATGCAGTTTTGGCTTTTGTTTCGCTTGATTTCGACTTCGGATGAGTAAGTTATGGCCATGACAAGTTTTCGAAACTTTCATGGCTGAACTTGCTGTTTGTGGATGATGACCCCCATGCGCCCGGGAGGCCATGCGCTGTGAAGTCCCGGCAACGCAATCCCACGCGCCGATTGTGAAGGAATTCCACGCGCCGATTGTGCAGGAATTCCACGCGCCGATTGGTGCAGGAATCCCACGCGCCGATTGTGCAGAAATCCCACACGCCGATTGGTGCAGGAATCCCACGCGCCGATTGTGCAGAAATCCCACGCGCCGATTGTGCAGGAATCCCACGTGCCGATTGTGCAGGAATCCCACGTGCCGATTGGTGCAGGAATCCCACACGCCGATTGTACAGGAATCCCACGCGCCGATTGTGCAGGAATTCCATGCGCCGGAATTGCTCTATTTTGCTGTTTTTGCCTGTTTAAGTTATTTTGTAGCTAGAATCTTGAAAAACTCAAAACATGAAAGTTGTAGATCTTTTTCTTAGCTTCAAGAATATGTCACTAGTTATTTTATGCAAGTTTCTTCCATTCACGATAATGTAAGAATAGAACACGATAGTGGCCCGTCGTGGCGCACTCTTAACAAGTAAACTGACATGATATATCAGGACTTGCTGTTACTGTAGCGTCCCGCTTTCGATAGGAGACGGAACTTCATAATATGCTTGCGCCGAGTCAGATCGGCCGGGAACTTAGATGGCCATCTGACTCGATCGCTAAGCTTGATAAACGAATAACGCCTTGCGGCATCGATTCAAATCGATTTGGACGGAAGTTACGAGAATTGTGAGACCCGTCTCACTGTATCAGTATTTTATACGGATACGTGTTTATTTGAGCAGTATTTCATAATTATCGATTTGCGTGATGTTTTAAAATTTTCCGAAGAGTTGGATTTTCATGACTTGGTTTAACTTGGATTTGGTTTTATTTGGTTCGGTTCCACTTTGACTTGGTTTGGCTCGGTTTAGTTTGGTTTCTCATGAGATGAGGTGTATGGTTTAGATTGAGTGGAGAGGAATGAATGGTGGAGATTGCTTGAGCTTGTTATATAAGCCACTTTTTCTCTCTCCCTCCTCATTCACCCTCATTTATTTCTTTTCCACCAAACCCTAGCCATTGGAGAGAGGCAAGTACACCTTGCCGAACCTTGAACAAATTTATTTTTGTTTGTTCCATCTTCTTCCTTGCATGATTCTAAGCATCTTTAGAACTTGGAGTTTTCGATTTTACCGGGTGGATTCTTGTAGATCTAAGTTTATATCATTTTCGGTTTTCATAAGTTTTGATCTGTTTAACGTGCATATTTTTGTCAACTGATGGTTCCATGTTGTAGAGAATTTCATTTTACCCAACTTTGACCCATGGAAGTCTGGATTTGGGGTTCCCATTGTTGTTTGGTGGAGCATGAAGGCCATGGTATTTTCCATGGACATGCTCTCTGTGGGAAGCAAAAATTTGTATTTCCTGGCCGCATGGCCATGCAGTTTCATTGCATGCACTTAGTTTCTTTTGCAGGCATTTATTTAATACTTATCTGAGCCGCATGGCCATTTGTCTTGACCGCATGAGAATTAATTGTAAGACTTTTATTATTTATTATTATTATTGTTTAATCTAATATACCAGCCGCATAGGCATCATTATTCTAATACATTGAGAATAGAATGCATCAGCACCCAGAGAGCCGCATATGGTACTTGAAGCTGGCCGCATGGAGCAATTCCATGTATTACCATGCATTTAATGCATTGCCATGCAATTCCATGCATTTAATGCATTTTGCATTCCGAGTGCTTGCATCAGCAAGCTTTCCTGGAAACAAACAATGAGCCGCATAGGCTACTGTAGATTTCCTACTTAGTGCAATTAAGTCCCTACTTTTATACTTAATGTGATTAAGTCCCCACCTTTATACTTATATGCATTTTGTCCTTATATGTATTTTGTCCTTATATGCACTATGTGCTTGGAAACATAGCCGCATAGACTTAAGAAAGTTTAATATATTTTGCATTTAAGACCTCAATGTTTAATATATTATGCTTAATGCATTGTTTACTTGCCTTTTTGGAGTAGCTAGCCGCATAAAGCTTCTTAAAGGCTTGATATTTTGCATTTAAGTCCTTAATGATTAATATTTTTATGTTTAATGCCTTTTCTTGGAGAGACTCAGCCGCATGAGTCATAAGGAAAAGCATTTAATGCCTCGTACATTATACCTAGCCCAACCGCATGGCCATTATTTAATTATTTATTTAATTGTTTGTATTTTTGTGTAAGCAAATGTGTGTTGGCCGCATGGCCTCTTCCCACTTGCTGGCCGCATGGCCATTGTACTTTTGGACTTTGAATTTAATATTGGACCGCATGGCTTTTGTTGAGCTGCCTGGACTTGCAGGATAAATTTTGTTATATGTCATCATTGCTTAGCCACGTGAACCAATATTCAAATGGTCACGTGAACTTTTCTTATTGCATTGATTGTGGGGGGTCCCACATAGCTTCTTTTAGTGACTTGCTTGCTGAAGTGGGTCCCACTATCTTTTGTCTTATTTGATTTCATGGCCTAGTTACTGTTTCCTGGCCGCATGGGTGGCCTCCCACTCTCTTTGACCGCATGTTTGTTCTCCCACTTTTGGACCGCATGGGTCCCACTTTGATTGTTTAAATGTTTTATTTGCCTGAATTGTGGTCAGAATTTCTTCCCACTCCCAACATGAAAGTTGTAAAGTTTCTCCTTGGCTTCAAGAATATATATTATAAATATATTATTATTTAATTGTGCAAGTTTCTTTCTTCTTTGATAAATGACTTGACACGACAGTGACCCGTAGTGGTGCACTCTTGACCATGAACTTGACATGATATCTTGACATGATAACTTGAAATGATAAATAAGAATGACTTGATAGTGGCCCGTCGTGGCGCACTCTTGATAAGTAATAATGATAATGATAGTGGCCCGTCGTGGCGCACTCCTGACAAGAATTAATTAGTATCCTGACACCGTGGGTGTTGTATTGAATGTGCTTGTATAAGCTACCGTCAAGTCTTGCATCATGTCTAGGACATGAATTCCTGATTTTTCACGGTCAGGGATTCATATTGAATCTGGCTAGGTTAACTACTAGATTGATCAAGTAGTTCATGGAGAGACTTTTCCAATTACCTGTTGCCCCTTTGACCCCGGCTTTATATATATATATACATGGGATTTGTTGCTATCCGTCGAGATGAGCGCACTTCCAGCCCGCCGTCGAGTGTGGTACCTTAGGACACATGTATCTTACTACAGTGTGTCTGCTATATCATGCTATCTTTTCCTTTTCTTTGCTGGGGTCACTCAGGTAGTAACAAACGGGTAATTGGACTTGGAAGAATCTCGCTGCATCTTGCTAGTAACTAGGCTTGTGATAACCCTAGTTAGTTAATGTAGAAAGCCGTAGGCAATGATTGGCCGTGATTGTTGGATGGAGTCCAATCTGTCTAGTCTCGTCTTGATCCTGTACATGATTGTTACATATCCTGATTTTTTATTTTATCTTGCCGATAAATGGTGGGAGAAACCAAGTTCTATTCAGACGAAGGGTTACAACCCCGGTCCTTGTTTGGTTTACGGGTTGTAACCTGGTTATCTGAATAGTCCCATGGTTATCTCATCGTATATCACCTTTCCAGTTCTATTTATTTAACATGTTCTCCAGTTTACTTTATGTCAAATGATGATTTACTTACTGTCTCCCTATGTTCGGGATAAGTGCATTGGTACTGCATAAATCTCGATCCTCCCTTACCTATTGCTTGCTTTGTTTACTAATGATTGCTGGTTTTAAGTTCATAAGTTTGACCTCCTTTGTGGTACTTGCTATTTGGGGTCTGACCCCACTGGTTTTGCATGGCCAGGTTCTAATAGAAGAGCCCGAAGGATCTACCGCACCATCTACTCGACGGTGACCAGACGGAGCACCAGAGTGCCTCAGTGGATTTCTTCTTAATTCTTCCACTGATATGTAAATTCTCTTCTTGTAACGTTTAGCCTCGAGCACGTGTTTAGTTCGTGTTTTGGTATTTTTCTTGATATTGTAGCCTACGGGCATAAACATGATATGTGTATTCTAGACTATAGCTAGTCCTTATCATGTATGACGAATACTCTAGCTAGTCCTCAGTTCTGTGGTACTGGCTTCATGATCAGTCATGTATATATGGTTCGGGACGCCTTACTATTGTATGTATGATGATCGTACTTTTTGCTCTTGTATAATTGCCTGTGATTGAGATACCTAGGATTGTTAAACCATAGGATTGACCGATGGCTTGTAGAGTAACACCCATGTCTTGACAGCTTATACGTGATTCCAGAGTATTAACGTACTTTGGGATTGCGTAGCTGGCTGTGTCTGCCTCCGTCCAGTATTCTGGTTCTGGGGCGTGACAAGAATCGATCCAACTAATGGAACGACTTCTGTTGGAATAAGTCCTAGATGCAGCAGGCTGCGTCTCGGCGAGTGAGCTCTCTATAAGAGTCCCTTCGACGGGACCGGACCGCTGTATGGTTTTCTTGGAGCTTTGTCGCTGGGCTTGATGAAGTGCTTTTGCGTCGTTTTCATGGATGCAATTACAATTTCGATGCAAGGGGAAAAGAAGGAATTCTAACAAAGCGTTGGTGCCATTGCAGGAGCTCGCGTAACTAAGGATTGACGTTGCATAGCGCTTGGACGATCGGCACGAAGCAAAGTAATCGGTGCGTGATTCGACCCTTCTTTTCTACTCTTCCCGCAAACTTATTCCTTGCTTCGAATTCATTCAAATCGAATGATGCCAAGTTAATTGCATGCCAATCCACTAAGTCAAGAACTCGGAAAAAACGTATTGATTTTTGAGTAATCTACTATGAAAAATACAAGTTTCTCACATAAACAGAAAAGTTTAAGGTTCTAGTAAAAAGATAGACTATTTCACGTGCTGCAAAATAATGTGAAACGTCGATCATGGGTTATGATGCCTCGGACAATTTGGTGCCCACGGGACGCTAAATCGGTGTACGACTTTGGGAAAAATGAATCGTTGCATGAGTTGCGAGAAATGATAATGCTGTTCGATACTATCCGCGCTATACGAAACTGGTTGCATATATTAAACTGTTCGCACATAGGCATGGTCATGGACAGCTTGTGCACAAGTTCGTTTTTCTTGAAACGGTATCCGGGGCATCGGAACCGATTCGTCCTAGGGGGAATAATTTATCGTGCTTCGGCGCGAGGCATACGGGACCTTCAGTAAGGCTTGCAACCTAGGCTGAAAGGGTAGCGTCGCATGCCAACTTCGATTAAGTCCCTAGTGGTGCGTAGCACCAATGACCGCATATAAGATAGTTGCATGCTCACCTATTGTCTTATGCAGGGTAAATATTATCTCTGTTTTCATGCAGGGACGAGCACGGCCGTGGTAAGAAATATGATAAACTGCGATGTTATACTGTATGCTTTATTACTCAAAGACGGCTATCGAATATGAACTGAATTCATTTAGTTCTAATAGAAAGACAACTCTAAAGCATGCCTACCCTAACAATCAGAGTCGGTTTAGACGAGTTGGTTCGTCTCGTCCACTTAGCAAGTGTACTAATCCCTTCCCCCAATTTTCTCAGGTGCGACGGGCGCTCTGACCTAAAACGAAGCTGAAGTGCGGAGAGGCGTTTTGAAGCTCTTCCTATACTGAAGTATTTTGAAGCCAATTCAAGTCGACGGCTTATGTATAAAGGGGCGAATGTATGGGACGGCAAGCGTAGTTCAGGCAACTTGTCGAATGTATTTTCTTTCTGTTTTCAATCAATGTAGCCGCAACGGCATCCAATGTAATTACGACTTGCACTTCGTTGCAAGCTATGAATGAAAAGCATTTCTATCTTCCTATACTGCGTCTTAAATTCTGATGTGATTTGTGAAGTTTCAACTTGGCGTATTAATATCAAATCCAACGTAACGTTCTGCCTTGTACGAGTGCAATTCCAGACTCGTACGGCATCACGCCTTAGCGAGGACGATCGAATCGGCAAAATTAACATTGGGGACGAACGTTGTCGACTCGGGGCGTGACAAATTGGTATCAAAGAATCGTGAAGAACATGCGAAACATTTGAAGACGGTACTGCAGATTCTGCGTGAAAACGAATTATACGCCAAACAGAGTAAGTGCGAGTTCTGGATGAGTAGCATGACATTCCTCGGGCACGTAATCTCTGCCGAAGGTGTCGCGGTGGACCCAAAGAAGATTGATGCGGTGGTGGATTGGAAACGACCTGCCTCGGCTAGCGACATTCGAAATTTTTTGGGCTTAGCGGGCTACTATCGTAGGTTCGTGCGAAGCTTTTCAAAACTAGTGTCGCCTCTGACTCGCCTCACCCAGAAGGGAGTAGTATTTGAATGGAGCGACGACTGTGAATTCAGCTTTCAAGAGTTGAAGCAACGGCTCGTCTCAGCTCCAATCCTTGCACTTCCAGACGGTCCAGAAGGCTTTCAGATATTCAGCGACGCGTCGGGAACTGGCCTCGGGTGCGTACTTATACAGAGAGACAAAGTCATCTCCTACGCTTCACGGCAGTTGAAGTAGCACGAAAAAACTATCCGACACACGACCTAGAATTGGCGGCGATCGTCTTTGCGTTGAAGTTATGGCGGCACTATCTCTATAGTGTGGCATGCAGAATCTACACAGATCACAAAAGCCTGAAGTACTTATTTACGCAACGGGAACTCAACCTACGACAGCGACGTTGGCTCGAACTCATAAAAGATTACGAGCTAACGATCGAGTATACGCCGGGCAAGGGAAACGTGGTGGCCGACGCACTCAGCAGAATGTTTATGGGAACACCGGCCATAAACAAGGAGATATAGTGAGACCTTGAAGCGATGGGTATCGAACTCGAAATTGAGTATCGACACCTGCACCTAGCTCAGCTGAAGTTAGGATCGAGCATGCTTAGCAAGATAAAGACCGCACAGGAGGACGACTCATTCCTGAAGAAAATACGCGAGCTGATATCAACGGGAAGGGCGACTGACTTTGCGGAAGACGGAGACGGGACGATGCGATTAAAGGGAAGGCTCTGCATTCCTGAAACTGCCGAACTCAGAAAAGAAATTCTGACGGAGGCGCATTATGCGAAGTACTCGTTACATCCTGGAAGCACCAAGATGTACAAGGACTTACGCACAAACTTTTGGTGGCACGGCATGAAGAAAGACGTGGCTACGTTCGTATCACAATGCATGGCGTGTCAGAAGGTGAAGACGGAACACCAACGGCCAGGCGGCGAGCTGCAGAACATCGCCATTCCCGAGTGGAAGTGGGACAATATCTCGATGGATTTCATTGTGGAATTTTCGAAGACGCCGCGAAGGAATGACGCGATTTGGGTTATTGTTGATAGATTGACCAAGTCGGCTCACTTCATCGCAATTAAAGTAGGATGGAGCGTCGATCGGTTAGCACAAATCTACGTCGATGAGATTGTTCGACTGCACGGGGTACCGGCCTCTATAATTTCGGACAGAGACGGGCGATTCCTATCGCGTTTCTGGACGAGCCTCCAAGCGGCGATGGGGACTAAACTGAACTTTAGTTCGGCGTACCATCACCAAACAGATGGTCAGACAGAGAGGGTCAATCAGATCTTAGAAGATATGTTGCGTCTGTGTGCGATCGACCTAAAGACTAGTTGGGATACGCATTTGCCGCTTGCGGAGTTTGCGTATAATAATAGTTATCAGTCGAGCATTCAGATGGCTCCATATGAAGCGCTCTACGGGAGGAAGTGCCGTTCGCCGATATGCTGGAATGAAGTCGGAGAGTGACAAGTGCTTGGACCGGAACTGGTGGAGCAGGCCGTCGAAAAGGTCCGCTTGATTCGAGATAGACTCCGCATCGCGCAAAGTCGACAAAAGAGCTACGCAGATCTTCGTCGACGACCGCTAGAGTTCTTGGTCGGGGACCATGTGTTTCTGAAAGTAACGCCCATGCGCGGTGTGATGCGGTTCGACGTTAAGGACAAATTGAGCCTGAGATTTGTAGGCCCCTTCGAGATCATTGAGCGAGTTGCGACGGTTGCTTATCGGATCGCACTACCTCCTGCCTTAGCTGATGTGCACGATGTTTTCCACGTTTCACAACTTCGAAAATACGTGCACGATCCAAGTCATGTGGTTAGCTTCGATCAGTTGGAGCTACGTACTGACTTGTCTTACTCGGAGGAGCCTATTCAAATTTTGGACCGCAAGGAGAAAGTTCTATGCAATCGATCGATGTCCTTGGTCCGCGTGCTTTGGCGGAACCATTCAGTCGAGGAGTCGACGTGGGAGATGGAGGCGGAGATGAAAGAGAAGTACCCCGCGTTGTTTGTCTAAATTAAGGTCAGACCTTTGTTCTTAAGTTTCGGGATGAAACTTTTTCTTAGTGGTATATTATGTAGCGCCCCGCTTTCAATAGGCGACGGAACTTCATAATATGCTTGCGCCGAGTCAGATCGGCTGGGAACTTAGATGGCCATCTGACTCGATCGCTAAGCTTGGTAAACGAATAACGCCTTGCGGCATCGATTCAAATCGATTTGGACGAAAGTTACGAGAATCGATCCAACTAATGGAACGACTTCTGTTGGAATAAGTCCTAGATGCAGCGGGCTGCGTCTCGGCGAGTGAGCTCTCTATAAGAGTCCCTTCGACGGGACCAGACCGCTGTATGGTTTTTTTAGAGCTTTGCCGCTGGGCTTGATGAAGTGCTTTCGCGTCGTTTTCTTGGATGCAATTACAATTTCGATGCAAGGGGAAAAGAAGGAATTCTAACAAAGCGTTGGTGCCATTGCAGGAGCTCGCGTAACTAAGGATTGATGTTGCGTAGCGCTTGGACGATCGGCACGAAGCAAAGTAATCGGTGGGTGATTCGACCATTCTTTTCTACTCTGTCCCGCAAACTTATTCCTTGCTTCGAATTCATTCAAATCGAACGATGCCAAGTTAATTGCATGCCAATCCACTAAGTCAAGAACTCGGGAAAAACGTATTGATTTTTGAGTAATCTACTCTGAAAAATACAAGTTTCTCACATAAACAGAAAAGCTTAAGGTTCTAGTAAAAAGATAGACTATTTCACGTGCTGTAAAATAATGTGAAACGTCGATCATGGGTTCTGATGCCTCGGACAATTTGGTGCCCACGGGACGCTAAATCGGTGTACGGCTTTGGGAAAAATGAATCGTTGCATGAGTTGCGAGAAATGATAATGTCGTTCGATACTATCCGTGCTATACGAAACTGGTTGCATATATTAAACTGTTCGCACATAGGCATGGTCATGGACAGCTTGTGCACAAGTTCGTTTTCTTCGAAACGGTATCCGGGGCATCGGAACCGATTCGTCCTAGGGGGAATAATTTATCGTGCTTCGGCGCGAGGCATGCGGGACCTTCAGTAAGGCTTGCAACCTAGGCTGGAAGGGTAGCGTCGCATGCCAACTTCGATTAAGTCCCTAGTGGTGCGTAGCACCAATGACCGCATATAAGATAGTTGTATGCTCACCTATTGTCTTATGCAGGGTAAGTATTATCTCTATTTTCATGCAGGGACGAGCACGGCCGTGGTAAGAAATATGATAAACTGCGATGTTATACTGTATGCTTTATTACTCAAAGACGGCTATCGAATATGAACTGAATTTATTTAGTTCTAATAGAAAGACAACTCTAAAGCATGCCTACCCTAACAATCAGAGTCGGTTTAGACGAGTTGGTTCGTCTCGTCCACTTAGCAAGTGTGCTAATCCCCTCCCCCAATTTCCCCAGGTGCGACGGGCGCTCTGACCTAAAACGAAGCTGAAGTACGGAGAGGCGTTTTGAAGCTCTTCCTATACTGAAGTATTTTGAAGCCAATTCAAGTCGACGGCTTATGTATAAAGGGGCGAATGTATGGGACGGCAAGCGTAGTTCAGGCAACTTGTCGAATGCATTTTCTTTCTGTTTTCAATCAATGTAGCCGTAACGGCATCCAATGTAATTACGACTTGCACTTCGTTGCAAGCTATGAATGAAAAGCATTTCTATCTTCCTATACTGCGTCTTAAATTCTGATGTGATTTATGAAGTTTCAACTTGGCGTATTAATATCAAATCCAACGTAACGTTCTGCCTTGTACGAGTGCAATTCCAGACTCGTACGGCATCACGCCTTAGCGAGGACGATCGAATCGACAAAATTAACATTGGGGACGAACGTTGCCGACTCGGGGCGTGACAGTTACGACAGCTAGCCTGATATGACAAATATAAATGACCTGGACACCGTAGGTGATTGTGTCTTTACAAATAAACTGGTACTGTCTTGCATCATATCTAGGATGGAGATCCCTGAATACTACGGTCAGGGGTACCTACTGAAATTGACTAAGGCTAATTAACTAGAATGATTCAGTAGTCATGAAGAGATTTTCAGCTACAGGCAATCCCGTTATCTGGGTGCATTCAGTGGACTTGTAGCCTACCGACGAGTAGGGCTCATTTCCAGCACACAGTTACGTGTTGCATTCTTCATAAACGGACATTCGACCTGGATAACCGGATGGTCTGCAGGGCTTGTGGCTGTTGGGATAATCACATTGCATCTTGTTAGTAACTAGGCCTGTGATAACCCTAGTTAGTTAAAAGTATCAAGCCGTACTCTTGATTGGCCGTGATTGATTGAATGGAGTTTATTCCAGCTTAGTCTTATCCTGATCCTGTGCAAGATTGTGACATGATATGATAATTGATGCTTGCCTTAACAATAACGATCGGGGATCCAGTTCTGTTCAGGCGAAGGGTTACAACCTCGGTCCTTGTTTGGTTTAAGGGTTGTAACCTGGCTCCCGGAGCAGTTCTGTGTCCTCTCTTCGTTTATTATTTTATTACAACCCCATGCCATGTTCGTCATGTTTTATCTTACCTCAGTAGCATGATTATCTATACTGGCCTTAACAATAAAGATCAGGGGTCCAGTTCTGTTCAGGTGAAGGGTTACAACCTCGGTCCTTGTTTGGTTTAAGGGTTGTAACCTGGCTCCCGGAGCAGTTCTGTGTCCTCTCTTCATTTATTGTCTTCACTGTACCAATAATAATTGAGGCGGGTCTCTATTCAGGCGAAGGATTGCAATCCCGGTCCTTGTTTGGTTTAAGGGTTGCAGTCTGGCTACTTGAATGGTTTCTTCGTGCTCGATATATTACCTTACCAATAGTATTTGAGACGGGTTTCTATTCAGGTGAAGGGTTACAACCCCGGTCCTTGTTTGGTTTAAGGGTTGTGACCTGGCTACTTGAATGGTTTCCTCGTACTCAGTTTACTGTTGTTATCTCTATTATTATCAGTCCTTTATTTATTATCTTTAACATTCTATTGTGATATGCTGGTTTTAGTTCCTAAGTGAAGCTCCCTTTGTGGCACTTGCTCTTTCTGGGGTCTGACCCAGCTGGTTTTGTATGGCCAGATATCGGAGCAGTAGCAGAGGATCTACCTACCTTCCAGCCAGATGGTGACCACCAGGCGTAATCCTGGCAACGAGTGGGTTTCTTTTTGTTCTCCCACTTTCTTGTAAAATTATTCTTTTGAGGCGTTTAGCCGACGAGCACTTGTTAGCTCGGTTGTACCTTTATTTACTGTCTGCCTACGGGCTGTAACATGATTGACAGATCCTAGGGTTGATCATGTATGACTGAACTCTTGCTAGTCCTGACATTTTGTAACGACTAACTTCATGATCAGCTAAGTATGTAATGTTTGGGACGCCTTACTATTGTATATTTGGTGGTCTTACATCTTGTAACTCTTTTACTTACTTGCTTGTGATTGAGACAATAGGCTTGTTTTCCATAAATAAATTGGCGACTCTGCTGGGGAAAACCATCTCCTCTTCTGAGATGGTAACAACTCAATGCGATACTTCGTCTATCGGCTCGACGAAGAAGGTGATGACGATCAAATTCGATCAACTCGCCTATGAAGAAATGCAGCGGGCTAAGGGTGGCAAGCCCATTCCAGCCTCCATTATCACTGCCAAGTCGAAGGGACACTCTGTCTATGTCCCTAAGAATCAGTTGGCAGTCAATGGTGAAGTCTCTGCCACAGTGTCTACTCCTAACACTGGCAAGAACTCCATTGCAAGCACGCACACTCTTGTGCGCTCGAAGATGACAGTAACTAAAAGTCACGTTGACAGTACTGGCTCCTTAGCCGAATCTGTTCCAACGTACAAATTCAATTCTAAAAGTCACGCTGACAGTACTGGCTCTTTAGCCGAATCTGTTCCAGTGTGCAAATTCAATTCTAAAAGTCACGCTGACAGTACTGGCTCTTTAGCCAAATCTGTTCCAGTGTGCAAATTCAACTCTAAAAGTCACGCTGATAGTACTGGCTCCTTAGCCAAATCTATTCCAGTGTGCAACCCCACATTCAAAAGTCACGCTGACAATATTGGCTCCTTAGCCAAATCTGTTTCAGCGTGTAATTCTAAAATCAAAAGTCACGCTAACAGCTCTGGTTCTTTAACCAAGTCTGTTTCAGCGTGTATTTCATCAGAGAAGAATAACTCCTTAGTTATCTCTTCTTCTTCACCGAGTTCTACTAGAACTGGGGGTGGTCTTCCACACAAAGTCCCTTCGAAAAGGAATAACTCTTTAGTTGTTTCTTCTGCTCCTGTAGTTTTTACTCCAGGAACAGCTTTGACTGATACTTTTGTTAGTCAAAGGAAAGGAGATGGTCTTTTGACTACTCTTCCTTCTGGACATTCTATGTCTCAACATCTGAATGAGTCTAAGAAGAAACATTCCTTAATGTCTTCTTCTTTGATTTCTTCAAATTGGGCACAGAATCTGTCCATTAAAAAGGGTCTGTTACCAACTCCTAATCAAGGGAGTGGTTTAACTCTTCCTTCTCTGCAAATATCCAGATCAATGGAAGGAAAACTCCATGTTTCCAAAATTAATATGTTACCTTCCACTAATTTAAGAACAAAACTCAGCACTTCTGGTGTTAAGAAACCATACCAATTGGATATGAAGATAAAAGATTCAGATGCAGAGTATGCAAGAAATTATGTGGCTCACATTAATCACTCTTTGCCATCAAGACCCAAGAACAGGAAGTATATTCCTCAATCTTCACAAACAGATTTACGGGAATATCTTCAACAGAAGAGAAGGAGTAATTCTATATCAAAGGAACATGCTGAATGTGACTTCTATCCAAGAGTCATAATTCAGTGCAGATGTGAATCAACAGTTCAAGACCATGGTGATCATACTGAATGTGACTTCCAGCCAAGAGTCACAATGCAATGCAGATGTCAAAATAAACGACAGTCTGTCTTTAATAGGATTCAGTATAAACCTATGCCTGATGAAGATGAGCCTTTGTTTGCCTCTGTCAACATGACTTCTCGGGACACCGGGGGTAGAGTTGATAGTCCAGATGGAGTATATAAAAACACCAGAGCAAGAGTCCTGGCTTCTAGTCAAAGAAATTTGATCCCTGAAATTGATTCTGAATTTCTTGGAGAATCTAACTTCCCACCTCTTCCTACTGGGGGTAATTCTCCTATAGTTGACTTTGATACACGAAGCAATGATTCAGAGCATACAACATATACCAGTTCATCAATAATCCCTCATACAGTCACGACTTACATGGTTGATGGGAATACTGATGAACCCTCTTCTTCCCTGACTCCTCAAGATCAAAGAATTGCTTTTTTGGAACAGCAAATGAAGTCTATGACTGACACAATGAAGTCAATGTATGAACTCATGACAACTCAGTTGCAAAATCGACAGACTGTATCAGATGCCATACCAGTTGATACTGATATAAGTCCAGTACAAGTTACTCCAGCAGTACAATCCAATACTCCTGGGCCTGCTCAACCAAATCCTAGTCTCTCTGGAGCTGGGGGTAGTGCTTACAATGCTGTTCCTCCTCCTAACTATTCTCTACAAGCCACAACTCCACAATCTTCGGGAGTTGTCTCTGAAGAATTGAAAAATCTCAAAACTCAATTCGAGGCATTCAAACAGAAGGATGGTTTACAAAGGTTAGGCATCAAGCAGCCTTATCCGATAGAATGGAAGCAAGTATCATATCCTCCTAAATACAAGCCTCCTACTATCTCATTCTATGATGGAACCACTTCTCCAAGTCAGTTTATCAATCACTTTGAAGTAATGACTGATCAATTACAACCAAGTGATGTCCTCCTTACTCGGGTATTTATTGGATGTCTCAAGGGAACGGCTTATGAATGGTATAGAAGTCTCCCAGATGGGAGTATTACCTCATTTGTTGGTTTCAAACAGATGTTTCTTGAAAGGTTCTATGAAGGGCTTAATGACATGACTATGTCTGCTCTTATTAGAATCAAGCAGAAAAAATAATGAATCTACAGAGGAATACATTGAACGGTTTCGAAGAGAAGCTCTGAAGATGCCTCTTGGAACTCCTGATGCTGTCACCATTGACACGTGCAAATCAAACTTGTTGCCAATCATCAGTATGTGGACAGGGTCCACTCAATTTCAAGATTGGCCTTCCTTCATAGTCAGTGCTAAAGCTGCAGAAATCAGTGCTGAAACCTTCAAAGGTTTAGGAGTGCAGATGACTCCTAAAGAAACAGGACAAGGGGCTAACAATAAAAATAATGCTCGCAAAGGAAAAGAAACTCTAGAAGTTAATCTTCAGAGCAAAGATGCATCGAATGTTCAAACTCCTGCCTCTACAACTCAACAATCAAGAACACCTCGCCCCAGAGAAGAATATTCTTTTGATGATGACGATGTCCTTGGTATCTTTGAATGTCTGCTGAAAGGTAATAAAATACAATTACCAGAGATCAAGAAACCTGATGAAGCTGGTAAAATAGATCATCCTAAATACTGTCCATATCACAGAATGCTGGGTCATACAATTCGTACATGTTATGTATTGAAAGGAAAGATCCAAAAAATGATTAAATCTGGAGCTATCTCTCTTACTCCAAAAGAGAAGACCGTCACCTCCAACGTCGTCTCTATGTAATTTGGAAATTTCCCTCCTCAACTCCTTGAAAGTGGGATTATTCCTATTCCCAAGGCAACTCTTGACATAGTGAATCTTCCTCCTCCACAGTTTGAAGGATTAATGCCAATCACTTTGGAAACAGGAGAAATCATGTGGATCCATCCTGATCTAGTGGCAGATTTTGAATCGCCTTCTCCTCAAGAGATTTCTTCTCAAAAATCCAAGAAGGCTGGAAAGATCAAGTCATGTCATATGACTTCTCTTGGGTCTACTTCTGACACAGAGCCAAAAGAAGAAGCACTTGTTAGTGCTACTCGAACGGGGAAACCTTACCTAAAGGATTATTCTAAAAATCCTGAAGATCCTACTGATATCCCTTCAGATGCTAAAGATGCTCCTAATGTTCCTCTCGAGGAAGAACCATCTACTGAACCTGTTCCTCCCAAGCCTACGGCTCTGGAGAAAGGCAAACAACAGGCTCGGTTTGATAAGCCAATCAAGAAGTCTTCTCCTCTTGGACTTCAGAAGCCTTACAACTTCGACATTTTGGCTCAGCTTGCTAATACTCCCGCTAGAATGTCCCTTTTTGAACTTCTACGTCTTTTCAAAGAGACTCGGGAGACGTTAAGTGAAGCACTTCTACAAGCTGACTCTTGTCTTGCACAATTGAAGAAGCCGGATGCGGAACCTGCCACTTGCTTACATTGCAACAGTGTACTGGAGATTATCCCAAATATCACCTTTACACAAGACGACATGTTACTGGAGGATAATCGACATGATCGACCTCTCTACTACACTGGTTATATTGATACGATGAAGATAGATCGTATTCTCATTGACCCAGGGTCTGCTATAAGCATAATGCCAAAGAGTTTGTTGGATGAACTAAAAATCCCTCTTCACAAACTCTCCAAGACGGTTACTACTATCTTGGGATTCAATCAAAGCCGAAGTGAGCCTTTGGGAAAGATTCATCTGAAGCTTCAGATAGTTGATTTCAGATCTAAAGTCACTTTCTATGTGATCGAGATCGCGGGATCCTATAATCTTCTTCTGGGGAGGCCCTTTCTTCATAAAAATAATGTGGTGCCCTCTACTCTTTATCAATGTTTTAAGTACATTGATAGCAATGGAAGAGTACAAAAAGAAGTTGCTGATGTAAATCCCTTCCATGGGGTTGAAGCTTATTTCAATAATTTCCGAATGTATAAAGAAGAATATACAAGGATCATACAAGCTATGGAGAAAGAAGATGCACAAAGTGAGACTTTAATAATCCCTGTTAAATGTCGAACTACTCAGCAACAATCTCCTAAACCCTCTGGAGAAGATTCTTTCATCATTCCAGTGAGTGGACGGATCTCTCCGTTACCTCAGTCATCTACTCAGAATACACTGATCATTCCTGTCAGTGGGCGTACTACAGTTCATGTACCTTCACAAGATACTCTGCTAATTCCAGTTGGAGGGCGAACTACTCTTCCTACTCAAACTTCAAGGGAGCTCACCTCTTTTGAGCCATTTGTTATCGATCTTAATCGAAACAAAGCTTCTTCTTCTTCTCCTTTAGTCATTGACTTGGCTAAAATCTCTAAGGCTCAGCCTTCTCCCAATGTAAATATTGCTGCTTTTACATTTAATGAAAAGTCTCCACCTTTGCAGTACGTTGATGTGTGTAATTATGTTCATAGTTATTTACATCTGTTAGATGACTTGAACACAATAACCATAGGAGTTGTACAGACTGTTCATACAGATGTATCTCTAGAACCTGTACAATCTTCATACTTTCTAGTTCCTAGCAGAAAGCTAGGAGACATTCCAATATTCTTCTACAAAGGGCCTCAAAATCCTTCTGATCTTGAAGATGATGACAAAAATGATGATACTGGAAGATTACAACTACGTCGTTATAGTCAGCAATCTAGAGATATCATCAAAAATATGGGCTATGACTTCAGGACTGGCCTTAATAATGGAAAAGGAAGAAAAATGCCTGTCCGGATTCCTCCTTTGAAATATGGAAGGACGAAATGCGGATTGGGTTATACTGCTCCTACTCCTTTCATCAACATTATCCATGAAGATCTTGAGTCCGACGAAGATAAGAGATCTGATTCTTCTAGTACCACTTCTTGGGATTCCGATACGAGTATCGGTGACTTCTACTGCAACCTTCTGTCTTCCAATATGGTTTCTATTGACTGTTTTGAAATGATTCATATTTGACGGTTCATCCGTTCATCTGACGGTTTGACCGTTCATCAATACTTGACGGCTCGTCCGTTCATCTATCTGACGGTTAATCTGTTCATTCATTTAGTCTTTTGATTTTCGAGTCTAAAGATCATGAAAAATTGAATTTAAAGATATTTTTATGTCTGAATTCTATTTTTTCCAATCAGTATTAAACTAAGATCATTTCTAGTTTAATATCATTTGATAGAATTATCGTTTGTATATTCTATTCTACTGAAATATGTCATGTATTATTTACCTCTGAACATATTTTCTATGAATCTATCATTTTCAAAACAGCAAAACCAAAAGTCTGATCAAGGATTTTCATTTACTCTCATTCCAGAACCAAAACATGAGATACAAGTGAAAGTGAAAATAAAAGAAGTTCACTCATTTGGAGTTATTAGCTCCCTAATACGATCTAGAACAGCAGTCAATTTCTCTTCATGAGTTTTTCTAACTCGTTCTGCTGCTACAATTGAAACATTCTGTTCATCAAAAGTAATGATGGTAGACTGGCGACGGCTGACTTCTTCAATCTGTTCCGCCTGCATCCGTTCTTGTTCCTTCCGAAGAGTCTCATAGTGTTCAACTTCAGAGATATAAGTAGTAGCAACCTCAGCTTGATCTGCTTCCATGACAGTAATGCGCTCTTGAAGACGAGCTAGTTCCTCTTTTAATTTTTTCAGTTCTTCAGCCTTGGACGCTTTATCCTTCTCCAGAAACTCTACTCTTTGACGAATAGCTAATATTTCTTCACCCTTTTCTACTAATTTCTCAGTAGAAGAGGCAAGGAATGCTTCAAGAGCTGCTTGTTGGGATTGTGCTTCATGCTCTAGTTGACTAATTTCAGTTGCAGTTAAAGATTGAAGATCTTCCTTCTTAGTCTCCCAGTACTTTCGGATAGTTACTTCTAATTCATCCAGGAGATGTTTGAAGAAAATGCACTGAGATTCACAACCAGCATGATGCAGCGCCATGAGAGGGAACTTAACCATAGTTCGAAGATCAGAAAATGGCATAGCTTCATCCTTCAAGAAACGTTTGGAAAATGTATCTAGATATGAGTAAATGATATCTGAATACATTCCTAGAGTTCTTGTTAATCCAGTCTCAAATCCAGGAGTCGCTGTTATCATGGAAGAAGAAGCTTGAATATTCTCTATCCTCGGAACAGAAGTATGTGTCATCGAAGAAGTTAAGTGTGAATTCCCTTCATCAGCATCAGCCTGGATAAGCGGAGCATGAGTCGAACTCATTGCTGCAGCAGTTCCTACAGTTAAAGAGAAATGCAATCAGCATTTAAAGAAAGAAAGAAGCAGCGGAAACAGAATTTGAAATAAAGTTCTACCTGGCTGGGGTTCATACTCGGTATGAGGAGGGAGCTTTGCTTCCTCTCGCAACCGGTCAATGATTGTATCCGATACCTGCTTTATATGGCTGCTTCCAGCTCCAGAATTACTGGGTGCTAAAGCGTTGTTCGGTGATTGAGCAGGTTCAGAGCTAAGTTCCATTTTGTTTCCCTTGACTTTGTCTTCATCGTAAGGAGTAGAGGTGCCAGCATGCCAGTCTTCTCCTCCTTCAGCTTCTTCTTCTTCTTCGTCTTCAGGATGAGCTTCTGATTTAGAATCAATGATATTTACATCTTCATGAGTCTCTGGAACAATGACGATAGCAAGCTCAGTATTGGCTGCCGGTTCAGTTGTCTCTGGGATATCGGTTCGAAGAATGATATCTTGACAAACATTCTTTAACAAATCATCAGCAGCTGATAGCTCAGACGCTGGCACGTCTTCGTCGCCTCTGGCCAAAGAAATGTTTTCTTCAGCTTGAATTTCAGGAACATCTGATTGTTTGGTAGTTTCTTCCGGAGCTGTTGCTTCTTCAGAATAATCAATCTGGTCATCCAGTGCTTGAATGACACCTTCTGTCCCATGCTCAAATGGGATTACCCTCGTCTCCGAGGGTTCAATAGCTACTCCACTTGTGGTCGGAGCAGTTATTTCCCGAACTTGAACAGACTCTACTTCAGTCTGTTCAGTTGAAGCTGTTGCAAGGTGAATATCATCAGATTCGGTCTTCTCAGTAGAAACTGCTTCACTGATTTTTGGCAAAACTCCTCCACTCATGATCGTTTCTAAGAGTTTGTTGCCCTTAACTTTGCTGGCAGACTTCTTGACATATCTGCCTCTTGACCTCCTTATCAAAGGAGCGTCGTCTTCATCAGTCTCTTCGTCTTTATCAGCGGCATCGTCCTCATCAACCGAGATACCGCCTAAAGATGATGTAGCAGTCACTGAGACTCCTTTCTTCTTTTTTCTAGATGTTGGAGATTTAATACTCCTCTTAGAGATGGTCTCAGATTCGTCACTTCTCTTCCTCTTAGAAAGAGATATAAATATAGGAGGAAGGACCTCATCAGAAAAATTTCCTTCCTAGAATAATTCATAGGGAGACTCAACTTCTGTTGTCTCATCTTCGGGTTCTGAAGGAAAGTGCTGAATAACAATTTTCTTCTTTGACCTCTTCGATGGAGCTGGATCATCCTCTGCAACAAAGGTCTTCAGATTGAAACTCGGTCTGAAAGTGCTCGACGATACATAGAAACGTGCATACGTATAAAGCATCTTTGGCCCCGAGCTAGATAAAGGATTAGGCATAGAGAATACGACTTTTGTATCTCTAGCTGCAAAATATCTCCAAGCTCGAGCTCCATCAATGAGTCCTCCGCGAGCAGATAAATAAGTAGTGGCGTTCCCAACATGGAGTTGGTCATACCCAAATTGTCTGGCAAATCTGCTTGGTAAATATGGTTCCAGATATGCCATTTCTTCGTGACGATATACTAGATGAGAAGGCCGGATCCTCTGTAACCATTGGAAGGCTACATCATCTAGTCGGTCTCCCATATCTCCGTCCATCATATTTAAGGGCATACTCTCATAGCCCGATGGTGGAGGGACACATTGGATCAACCAATGTGACGCCCTATTCAAAACATTTCTACATTCTGGGAGGGTGTGAACCTTCCAGAACGTCTCTCCAGAGTACCTCTCCAGAAAAAGACTGCTACTTTCTCCTGCCCCTGGAGGTATCAGACCATCATGATGAAGGAGAAGCCAACCATAAAGATACGTGAATGGCATCTCTATTCTTGGGAATTCTTCAGTCATCATCCTCTGAGCAGACAACATATTCGTGACAAAATTTCGGAGACCTGCATTTAGCCTACAGGTCATCGCCGATAACAAATCCAGCTTGTAACCATACACGAGGCGCACTGCTGCAAAGATAACACCTCTGTGTATCCTGTCCAAAGAGCTGGAGCCAGGAATGATGAATCTTCTTAACCACATGGATAGGAATCCAGCCAGATGACCGTTCCTTGACAGGCTCTTTCTGCTCTGTCTAACATAAGAGCTGAAAGTGGTTCCGGCTTTGAACTCGTACCAGTCTTCAGTAATCGTGAAATCTTTGCAATCATATTTCTTCAGCAAATGAGTGATTTTACTTTCAGAAAGAGGTTTGAAGTTGCTGATCCGATACCACCTCTTCTCATTTATTTTCTTTTCATCCTTCTCACGGTTCATAAAAAGGTAGGACATCCACTTCTGAATGTGGTTGCCAGCTTCATCCTTGGAACCCTTGTAATATAGAGTGCATGTGCCAAAATGGCACATCATCTCTTCAAATAGATGGACCATCTCTGGGTTCTTCTCTGACAGAAAGTTCAGTTCCTCTGTTGTAGGAACATATTCCTCATACGGCAGCGAGCCTGAAGGCAGGTGTGAGATGTATTCCATCTCATGAAGGGCGAAGCCCATCTCTCCTTTCGGAGTCATAAAGGTCCCTGTCCTGTGATTATATCTCTCAACCAAAGCTAAGAATAGGAAGGGGTTAGGCTTGAAACCATAGGATGAATTGACGACGGCATCATAGAGATTTATCTTCTTCAGCTCAGTCGCAAAATTCTCCAAAGCCCAGTTGACCAAAGTCTTCCATCTCACATTCTCTTGATTCATCAGGCCGTTCATCCTCGGTGTCGAGTCAGTGGGATAGAATGCATTCTTGTTAGACATGAATTCATTTATGAAAATGGGCATCCTGAATGGCATCAATATGGCTGAGTCTTCAGGTGGTATGCATCCAGGCTTCAAACCCCGAAATACTGATACATGATCCTCCGGGGCACTGAAAAATCCCTCCTTCCTGTAAATAATACGGCTTGCCTTCGCCTGCTGATATTCTGTCAAATACCAGGACATCTTTCTCGGATAGCTGGCATGCATAAGTCTCATGATTGATAAACCCCGGGAAACCTTTGGCCAGTACATAGGTTGTTTCGCATCCCCCTCAAAGCAGAAACACACCTTTTCCCTGATGCCTTTCGGCTGAGATTTTTGTGCTATAGCATCTCCGAATAAGAATGCTGGTTTCTTGTGGGATACCAGATCCAGACTCTGAAAAGGTTGTCCATTCATCAAGCAGAGTAAGGTTGTGTGGTCTTGGTGGGCCAACAATGATAGTCTTGCTTCAGGAAGATCAAATTGAGGGAATGTTACATGAGATAAATCATGCTTAAATGAGATACTCAAGCACCCTTCAAAATCTGCTTCTTCACTTCGGATGTTCACTACAAGAAATGGTAGAAGACAAAGTCAGATATAGACTCTATATGGATATACTACCATAACATACTGAGTGAGTTATTCACGCAAAGTCCAGACAGATTAGGATGAAGACTAAATCTATCCAGAAGATGACTCTCAGAAGTCTGCGTGAATAATTCAACATTGATATCTCTGTCAATATGTGAATAATCACGCAGTGTCATCTTGAAAGCAGCGTAACTATTTTAACATGGACATTTCTGCCAACGTAAAAAGTCACGCAGAATCATGAGAGTCATGCTCCTTTGCGTGGAACACAGAGCTTCGTAAACACGAAGATGTGAAGTATGGCCGACCCTAAAGAGGGAGGCATACTTTATTAATATCTTTTGCCCTAAGAAGGGGGGATATATTTCTGAAGTTTATTATTTTAAAGACCCTAAAAAGTTCTATGTGGAGTTCATCTTCATCAAACTCGTCTTCAACAGATCATGTTCTTCCATCACTTACGATGCATAGGAGCTTGCGGAACTTCCTGCCGAGGAAGTTTGTCAGTAGTGGCACGCGAAGAAGTTACAGGGGCTTTCCCCTTGGCCTGAGCATCAGCTTTCTTGGGAGCCATTTCGACTGAGAAAGGAGAAAAGGAAGTCGGGGAGGAAGGAATTCGTCGGCGAAGATGGA
Organism: Iris pallida; assembly: GCA_029216955.1. NCBI lineage: Eukaryota > Viridiplantae > Streptophyta > Magnoliopsida > Asparagales > Iridaceae > Iris > Iris pallida. The sequence goes on along the minus strand of JANAVB010036020.1, from coordinate 4,310,864 downwards.
GTTGTCTTCTGAGGGTTCTCACTTTCAAAAGCAAGTAAAGAAGGAAAGAAGTAATCTATGGCTTATTTATAGGTTCATTCTAAACAGCCCATCATGATTCGTCTCGATTTAGGAGCTTGATACGGGATCCTAACTGCACAGAATCCCAACAGTCCAATCATTTAGGGATAAATATCTTTTTGGAGTCATCTCAGCGTGACTTTAACTCATTTCATCATCTCTATTTCAAAGTATTTCGAAATTTTTTTATCATTTTTCGAAAACTTTGAAGGGGGTTTTGTAGGCCTCAAAAATGAAAGTCACGCTGAGTTGATCAGAACAAGTCACGCAGAGTGATCCAAGAAGCAGCACAAAAGATACGCTAAGTTCTGCCTGAAGTCACGCAGAGACAGCTCAGCCATACGTCAGAATCATAATGACTAACAACACAGCAGTCGAGAAACGTCTCCTCGTATGCCACGTATGCACAGAATTCGAGAGATCATCGCCGTCTTTTGCGTGATTTTCGAAATCTTCCTTAGCAAGACTCACTCTTCACCAAGTTGGCGTGACTTTGGGTCTTATCTTCATTTAATGCGGCTGATAATATAATCAATGTCAGAGATTTTGTGTCAGACGAAGCGTGCCAAATCAAGACAGCTGGCGGTTGGCGTGGATTCTGAACCTTCTCCTTCCTCAAGTTTGCGTGGATTTTTGAGTTATTCTTCTCAAAGCCTGCGTAAATTCTGAAGTATTCTTCTTCAAAGCTTGCGTGGATTTCGCCTTCAACGAGTCTGCGTCAACGAAACTGCGTAGATTTTTGCCTTCAGCAAGACAGCGTGGATTTCATTTCAACTGGAGTACGTGGCAGCCATGCCACCGATCTCTCTCTCGCGTGCCCAGTAACTTGCACACGACCCATGCACTAATGCCATGTGTCCAACAGTTACGGGCCACGTCCAGTAACTACTCACTAACCCTGCGTGTATTTAGAGTCTGCGTGACTTTTCAAATGCACTAGTGGTGAGGTAGTTATCTTTTCAGTTACTGTTTTGACTCTATAATGAACCTTCTCCTTCCTCAAGTTTGCGTGGATTTTTGAGTTATTCTTCTCAAAGCCTGCGTAAATTCTGAAGTATTCTTCTTCAAAGCTTGCGTGGATTTCGCCTTCAACGAGTCTGCGTCAACGAAACTGCGTGGATTTTTGCCTTCAGCAAGACAGCGTGGATTTCATTTCAACTGGAGTACGTGGCAGCCATGCCACCGATCTCTCTCTCGCGTGCCCAGTAACTTGCACACGACCCATGCACTAATGCCATGTGTCCAACAGTTACGGGCCACGTCCAGTAACTACTCACTAACCCTGCGTGTATTTAGAGTCTGCGTGACTTTTCAAATGCACTAGTGGTGAGGTAGTTATCTTTTCAGTTACTGTTTTGACTCTATAAATAGGGTTCTTCTTTTTTATTCATTGTACAGATATATTGATATCTACTGTCAAAATTTTGAGAGCTTTTCTTCTTCGCATAGTCCAAGGGATAAAGCGATCGTCTTCTAGATCGGATTCCTACAGTTGTAATTTTCTCAGATACAAAATAAATAAAGTGAATTTATTTATGGAAAACAAGGCTTGTTCACGACCATAGGAGACTGTTGGCTTGTAGTTAAACCCTCATGTATCTAGACAGCCGTGACCGTATAGCGAGGTGGGTTGCACTTCAATATACGTAGCTGGCTATGTACGCCCCCGCTCTCCAGTATTCTGGTTCTGGGACGTGACACACTACTTGCCTTTAACGCCGCGGTTGCAAAGATTATTTATGGTGAAAGAGACGGCCGAAAATATGAGTTGGCACATGCGAGAACAGATTGAAGGAGTGTTGGATCACCCATCCGATGGAGAAGCGTGGAAGCACTTTGATCGAGTGTATCCTGATTTTGCTTCAGATCCGTGTAATGTCATGTTGGGACTATCTTCTGACGGTTTTTACTCCTTTTGGTCTTTCGGGATCCCAGTATTCATGCTGGCCTGTGATTGTCACTCCGTATAACATATCGCCTTGGATGTGCATGAAGACTCAGTACATGTTTCTAACCGTTATAATTCCTGGTCCGAACAATCCCAAGAGGAATATTGATGTGTACTTACAGCCTTTGATAGATGAGTTGAATCAGTTATGGAAAGTAGGCGCTAACACGTACGATATTTCCAGGAAGCAGAATTTTCAGATGAAGGCAACCCTTATGTGGACCATCAACGACTTTTCGACCTATGGAATGTTATCTGGATGGAGCACTCATGGCCGTCTTTCATGTCCGTATTGCATGGACCGTAGTAAGGCTTTCCGCTTGAAACACGGAGGAAAATCGTGCTTCTTTGATTGTCATCGACAATTTCTGCCAAAAGATCATCCGTTCAGAAGGAACATGAATGCATTCCGTACCGGCGTTGTAGAGAAGGGTGATCCACCGCCAAGGTGGTACGGAGCCACGATATGGGAGGAGGTTAGAGATTTTCCAAGTGCTATCGAAGATCCTACAACTGGGTACAAGTGCGATAGATTTGGTAGAGATCACAACTGGACAAAGAGGAGCATATTCTGGGATCTGCCATACTGGAGTACCAATCTGATCAGACATAATCTTGATGTCATGCATATTGAGAAGAATGTGTTTGATAACATAATTAATACTGTGATGGACGTAAAGGAAAAAACGAAAGACAATCCCAAGGCCAGGTTGGACTTAGAAGAAATATGCAAACGTCCTGCGTTGCATTTGATAGAGCAGAATGGAAAACAGTTCCTGTCGAAGTCAATTTTCTCACTGGACAAGGAGGATAAAGTGAGACTTTGTCGGTGGATCCAGGGCCTAAAATTTCCAGACGGATATGTGTCAAATCTGAGAAGATGTGTCGATCCGAAGGAAAACAAATTGACGGGTATGAAGAGCCACGACTGTCACGTATTCATGGAGAGGTTAATTCCGATTGCATTTTGGAAATTCTTACCGCAGGCAGTTTGGGATCCATTGACGGAGCTTAGCATATTCTTCAGGGATCTTTGTTCTAAGAAATTGCTCGTTGATCGTCTAGAAAAGCAAGAGAAGGACATTACGGTAACACTGTGCAAGCTAGAGAGGGTGTTTCCTCCTGGATTCTTCGACTCTATGGAGCATTTGCCGATTCATCTATCCTATGAGGCACATGTTGGTGGACCCGTCGAATATCGATGGATGTACCCGTTCGAGCGACATTTGAATCACCTAAAAAGAAAGGTAAAAAATAAGGCACGGGTCGAGGGTTCTATTTGTGAAGCCTATGTTCTCGAGGAGATTACAAACTTTTATTCGATGTATTTCAAGCCTCATGTTGCAACTAATAGAACGAGAGCTTCCAGAAACAACGACGGAGATCATGAAAGTAATGATACAATACTGAAGGTATTCAATGCTCCAGGAAAGCCATCGGGTAAAATGAAGAAGAGATATCTGAACGATAATGAGCTAAGGGCTGCTCAGGTGTATGTATTACTCAACTGCGACGAGGAGGAAGTAGAGAAACTGGAGGGGTAAGTAATTAATACGTCTACATTATTTTAATAGTGTTGATTATTATACTATTACATTAATTGAACGATGTTGTTTTCAGCATATTTAATGATGATGTGAGGTCAGGTAGGCCACACATAACAGAAGAAGAACAAGAACAAGAAATAAGGCGTTATTTTCCATCATGGTTGAGTACATATGTAAGACTTGAGAACTCTGTAATTACCTTTCTGTATATGCACTTGATTGAGAATGAGCTTAATTGCTTCTTTCGTGGTATTTAGGTCGATCGTCCATACGCAAGACTTGAGAATGAGTCTATTAGAACGCTAGCCAAGGGACCAATTTATGCTGCAAAAATATGGCCAAGCTACTGTGTTAATGGGTTTAGGTTCAAGTCAACAACTTGCCCGATCAGAGACAACTTTGTGGATCTCGACTCCACCAAAAATAACTGTTTGTGTATCAGATCTTCGAACTACAAAGATGTTGATGCGGGCAACGATTTCTATGGCGTGTTACGGGAGATCGTGGAGCTGACATATAGTTATAGAATAGAGCCTGCTAAGATTGTGTTATTCAGGTGTGATTGGTTCGATCCGATTGAAGGTCAAGGTTGGAAAGTAGACAAGCACGGTCTTGTTGATATAAACTATCGGCGTCGATATCAAGCCTATGAACCATTTGTCCTATCAAGTCAGGCTCAGCTCGTGTACTTCACAAGTTATCCTAAACGGGAAACAACAAGGTCGAACTGGTGGGCAGTATGCAAGACCAAAGCTAGAAATACCTTTGAGGTTGACGATATAGCTTATCAAGAGGATGAACTACCTCTTGTAACAAATATTATAGAAGTGGACACGACGGAAGTTCCTCATTACACATCTAATTGTGTAGAAGAAGTAGAATTATCTGAAGAGAAAGATGCAGATGAAAGTGAAGATGTAGAGGAAGAAGAAGAAGAAGAAGAAGAAGAAGAAGAAGAAGAAGAAAAAGAAGAAGAAGTAGATGAGCTAAACGAACTAGATGAATTTTCAGAAGAGGATTAAATCTGTACGTTTGTTTTATCATCATATTTGACACTTTAGTGACACTTCTATCATATAAATCAGTGACACTTCAGTGACACTTTATTGACACTTTTATCTGTGACTATGATATTTTTCAAAAATCTGTGATGTCTATCATATAAATATATTTTTTTGTTTTATTGTCATATGTTATTATCAGGTATGACTAGACCATCTGGACGACGCAGAGGATTTTATATTAGGCAGTCCCATCAGCCTCGGGCTGGGGATGGAGATTCCGTACCCTCATCCTCATCTCCGAGTACGTCATTGTACCGTTCTGTTCCCGGTCCATTACCGGGACAGGGCAGTTCCAGCAGGTTGGCGACTCCTCCCTCGTCGTCTAGCCTTCCTGATCCCGCGTCCAGCATCCCTGATCCCCCGTCCAGCATTCCTCCTGCCGACGGCTCCATAGAGGGAGCCGACGCCGAGCATATGGAGGACGGCGATCAGACTGATCCTGCCCAGGCAGGAGGTGAGAGCGACCCTCCATGCGCTCCCCCGGGCGAGACGCATATGGAGATTTGGAGGACGGGCCTATGAAGTAAGTTAATTAATTAATATATATTTCTTAAATGATTATATGTACATATATATTCATGAAAAATTATTATTGTATAGATATCGGCCTTCTGCAGTACAGAGACAGCTGGAGGTATTTCTGAGGCAGAACTATGGTGGACCTTGGATTAACTACTCAGATGCTCCCGCAGATAGGAAGGCCTTTTGGTTCGTCCACTTCAAGGTAAAAAATTTATTTATTTTTAAATTTTAATAATCATTTGTGTATATTATACAACTTTTTTATTTTACTTCTTGTAGAGGACCTATTTCTATCCACCACACCGGACGACGAAGATCGAGGGCCAATTTTCTGCCGTCGCAGCCAAGCTCATCCGTGATGCGATCCACGACCAGAAGTCTCGTGATCGCTCCGGACAGCCGATCCATGGTTGGTTCATGCCAGAGCAGTGGACTGCGATGAAGGCTAGATTCAGCGATCCCAAGTACCAGGAGCGGTCTGACAAGGCCAAGGTGGCGCGGTCGAGCGCCGGTAAGTGGTGTGGTGGTTCCATTCTGATGATGGAGCATTTCGTCGTCTGGTACGTTTCCTATGACGGACATTAATTTATATATAGTTCGATAGAATATTTAATACTAATAATAGATAATATATTTTAACAGGTAAAAAAGGGTGAGGACCCGAACATGGTGACCGTCTTCCTGGTCACCCATCGGAGGGCTGGGGAGTTCATTGACGAGAGGGCGACGCAGGCATATGTACGTTATATTCTTTATATTAATTTACTATAATTTAGAAAACAGGAAAATAGATATCAATATAGACTTAAGCAAACACTTACACGTTAGCAAACATGTTCTAGGCCGAGTTTGTTCGGCTACAGGAGGAGGCGGCTGCTGTTGCTAGTGCGCAAGCAGAGGGAGGGGCTGGTACTTCCTCCCAGCCGCCTACAGCTCCATCGCCGGACGAGCTCTGGATGACCGCCGTTGTCGGTCTTCAGATGGGTACGTACTACGGTACGGGATCCTACGGCGCGTATTTGGCTTCGGAGTCATTCCGGGCCCCCTCTGTCAGTGCGCAGTCTCCGGCTTCGCAGGCGTCGTCACGAGCTCAGGATATTCGTCGTCAGATCGAGGAGCTGCGTCGCGAGTTGCAGCAGCAGATTTCTGATGCGGTCGAGCGACGATCCGACCCTCCGATCGTCATCGGACGATTTGATGTGGTCGAGCACAGTATACAAGAGCTGATGAGTCTGCAGCAGGCTACAGCTGCCAGCTTGCACACGCTCACCGAGTTTACGCAGCGCACAGAGCATAGACAGGTCGAGCTGGAGGGATCGCAGAGGAGCATGTCTGCCTCACTCACTCAGGTTTCGGCTTCGCTTGAGGCGAGTACTGAGAGGGTGGTGAGTACCCTTGCTGTTTATGGTGAGTGACTGCGAGAGCTGGAGCAGATACGTCCTCCCGATCCATCGACGGCGCCGACTCCAGACATTGCACTGCCTCCTACTGCCCCTACGGTGCAGCTCACACAGGAGCAGTATGAGTACATGCTATCCCAGATGCACGGCAGGGGTCCTCAGTGATCTAGTAGATTTTTTATCATCTTTGTATTTATTGGCCCTATGGGCCCATTCACCGTTCTGTACACTGATTTTGAATATTATTTGACTATGTTGGACATGTATGTTTGTTGGACATGTATGTTGGTGATATTTAATTTGTTGGTATTTTCATTGAGTACATGTATGATATTTAGTTGTAGACTGTTATGATGGGAGACTGTTATTCATCTATTAGTTATAGACTGTTATGATGGGAGACTGTTAATTGTGATGATATCTGTGACGGGGATGACAAATATACCTACGCTGGGTTATAAGCGATGATCTGATATACAAAGGAGGTGCTGCCCAAATTTTAAAAAAATATAATGTGTATTTTTGTGATGATGTGTGTCTGTGTTTACAGTGAATGTGAAATGCAGTATTCGGAACCATCGACAGTTTCGATTACTATAGATGGTTCGAATACTGCACTTCACACACACTGTAAATACAGACACACAGCATAACAAAAATACCAATTTTTTTAATTTTTTTATAACATCTGCGACGTATAGCGACGTTCTGCGACGTTTGCAACGTACAGAGCACGTCGCTATACGTCGCCAAATAGTGACGTAACGTCGCTATACGTCGCTATACTGCTGACGTTGCATATGAACACCTGAGAGCTGACGTCGCTAAAGCGGTCGCTAGGCGTCACTAAAATGCTGACATGGCTGCTATGCCATGTCATCATATATAAAGTTGACGGCGTCGCTAAGTGGTCGCCCTACGTCGCTATAGTGGCGACGTATGATGACGTCGCTATCTGTCGCTAATGTTGCGACGTATAGCGACACTAGACGTCACGTCGCAACTAGCGACGAAATCGTAATCTGCGACAAGCCTATACGCGACATCCAATTTTCGTCGCTAAATACGTCGCTAATAGAAATTAGCGACGGATTTTCCTTTTTTAGCGACGTATTCTGACGTCGCTAAAACGGGTTATTTTAGTAGTGAGAAAATATCAGACTACATATATGCGACTCGCGTTGCTGCTTAATCAATTCTGTAGTTGGTCCCCCTGGTATACGACCATCGTTTTGGGTAGCCATCTGAAAAAAGATGGTTGTCAAAACGCATATTTAAGAATATGATTGATTAGGGTTTGGGTTTATATGGGTAAGGCTTTGGATTATATTAGGGTTTACTTCACGTGTTAGGGTTAGGGTTAGGGTTAGGGTTAGGGTTAGGAAAAGTGCTTGGATTAGGTTATGGTTTAATTTACGGGTTAAGGGCTATGGTTAGGATTAGGGTTAGGAGATTAATATTATTAGTGGAGTGATTATGATAAAAGTTAAGAGTGGGAGGGTTTGGGCTTACATTATGGTAAGGGTTAGGGTTTAGTTTCGGGTTAGGGAGAATATTAGAGTTGGAGTCTAGATTAGGTTCAGATTAGTCTTAAAGGTTAGAGTTGAGATTTAGATTAGGGTCTACATTAGCCTTATGGAATGTGGATCTACAGTAAGTTTAATATTTTCTTGGATTAGATTATAGCATTAGGATTTGTATTATAATAGAATCATAACATAAGTAATAAATATATTTTAAAAATATAAACTAACCTTGAACTCCAGGGTCTTCTTCTCCTCCTCCTTCTCCTTCTCCTTCTCCTCCTCCTCCTCCTCCTCCTCCTCCTCCTCCTCCTTCTTCTTCTTCTCGAATCTCTCTCTTCTGGTCTTCTTACTTTCTCTTCTACTCTTCTTACTTTCTCTTCTTCCAATTTTTTTGTTTGATTCTCTTCTGCCACCTTAGTTTGATTCTCTTCACATGATTCCAACCATTCCAACCAACACTCACCCACCCGTATTCAATTCCAACCAACACTCACCCACCCGTATTAAATGAACCATTTTAACCCAACCCCAACCGAATAAACCTAGGGGTGCAACTCGGGCGGGCTAAACCCGGGTCCGATCGGGTAAACCCGATAATGGGTTGGATTAGGGTTGAAGATACTCGGGTTCGGGTTCGAGTTTGGGTTCAAATATTTGAACCCGATAATAAATCGGGTTGGGCTCGGATTCATGTGTCGGGCTACCCGAAGAACCCGAAACCCGACTTATATATATATATATATATATATATATATATATATATATATATATATATATATATATATATATATATATTGTGCCATACTTCTTAAATAAAAAAGTGTAAATCCTAAATTTCTTCACCCAAACTTTTCAACTATTTATCCTAAATCTTATTTTAGTTTGTATTTGTAATGATCGAGACTTGATTGCTATTTGATTATGTGTTTAATATTACTTTTGTATAAAATTATTTTAATTAGTATATTAGAGCCCGATAAATCCGATGGACCCGACCCAACCCGAGTTCAACCCGAGCCAAACCCGATCCTTCGGGTTTGGTCTTGGACTTCATATGTTGAACCCGAGGTCGGGTCGGGCTTGGACTCGGATTAGGCTTATGATTCATCGGGTTGGGTTCGAGTTGACCTCAAGCCCGACCCAACCCGCCCGAGTTGCACCCCTAAATAAGCCCACCCGTATTGAACCAAAGTCCAAAATCCGACAGACAAAGTGTCCGAAAATTGGACGCCGTCCAATTTCCGACAGACGGTGCGTCGGAAATTGGGCGACGTCCAATTTTCCGCCACTTCGTCTGTCGGATTGTATCGTTTCATTTAATTTTTTCAACTATTATCGTTTTAGCAAATTTTAATTAAATTTCTTACTGTACAGTAAATTTTCTGTTTAAAAATAGGTGAGCTTACTCCCCCATAACATATTTGTTTATCTTATTTTTTCTAATTTTTGATAATTATGAATTACCACACAAATAATAAGATAATAAAATATTAAATTAATTACCAAATAATGTAATTAATAATAAAATATAGCAATTGAAAAAAAACATAAAACAGTATAAATGTTCATATCCGTTGGCAACCAAACAGCCCCCACGCATATGAAACCGAACCCATCAACTCCTCCGTGCGGTCGTCTCCTCGCGCAGCTCCTGCAGCAATGCCTCTCCTCCCCGAACCAAACCCACCTGCAGCTCCACCTCCGCCCGGTCCACGCCCGCTCCATCGTCCTCCACTCATCCTCCGACCTCTTCCTCAACAACCTCCTCCTCAACGCCTACTCCAAATCGAACGCCCCCCTCGACGCCCGCAAGGTGTTCGACCGAATGCCGCACCGGAACCTCATCTCCTACTCCTCCCTCATCTCCGCCCACACCCACCACCGCCACTGCGCCGAAGCCCTCTCCGTGTTCTCCGCCTTCCTGGCCTCGCCCGGCGGCCCGAAGCCGAACGAGTTCATCCTCGCCAGCGTCCTCCGCGCCTGCGTCCAGTCCGAAGCCGCCGGCGCCGCCCTCCAAGTGCACTGTCTCTCCGTGAAGTCGGGTTTCCACCTCGACGTCTTCGTGGGCACCTCCCTGATCGCCTTCTACTCCAAGTCCGGCTCGATGGACGACGCGGCGTCCGTGTTCGACGAGATGCCGGTGAAGAATTCGGTCACCTGGACCGCTCTCATTTCTGGGTATGTTCAGACAGGGAGGAGCGACGTGTCCTTGCGGCTGTTCGACCGGATGAGGGCGTCGGGTGTTGAGGCGGATAAATTTGTGGTTTCTAGCGTTGTAAGTGCCTGTTCGGCGCTTGGCTTTCTCCAAGGGGGGAGACAGGCGCACGGGTTTGTTTTTAGGAGCGGAATGCGGATGGACGTCTCAGTCAACAATGTGCTTATCGATCTATATTGTAGGTGCGGGAGAGTGAGGACCGCGAGGAGGGTGTTTGATTGGACCAGGGTGAAGAATTTGGTTTCTTGGAGTAGTATGATTTCTGGGTACATGCAGAATTTGTTCGAACGGGAAGTCATAGCGTTGTTTTTGGAAATGGGGAGGTCGGGCTGGCTGCCCGATGCGTTTGCTTGCACGAGCGTTCTGTGTTCGTGTGGTTCTATAAAGGCTCTGGAAGTGGGGGCACAGATTCACGCCTTTACTATCAAAGCTGTTCTGGAGTCAGATGACTATGTAAAGAATGCACTCATAGACATGTACTCAAAGTGTGATTCTCTGGATGACGCTAGACTTGTCTTTGATGCTTCGGATGATCTCAACGTTGTTTCCTACAATGCCATGATCGAAGGGTATGCGAGGCAGGATAAGATTGCAGAGGCATTTACTCTGTTTAATGATATGAGGAGATCCAAGTTGCTGCGCCCAAGTCTCTTGACCTTCGTGAGCCTCCTTGGGGTGTCAGCATCATTATCGTTGGTGTATTCAAGCAAGCAAGTCCATTGCCTCGTCATTAAAAGTGGGGTCTCACTGGACTTCTATGCCGGCAGTGCTCTGGTTGATGTCTACTCAAAGTGCTCATGTGTTGATGATGCTCGGACATTGTTTGAGGAGATCGCTGAGAAAGATCTTGTGGTGTGGAATGCTATGATCTCCGGATACACCCAAAATGACCTAGGTGAAGATGCCCTCAATTTGTTCAATCAATTGCGTGTCTCTGGGATGAGACCTGATCAGTTTACGTTTGTTGCGGTTCTCACAGTGGCTAGTAACCTAGCTAGCCTCTTTCATGGTCTCCAGTTCCATAATCATATTATAAAAGCCGGTGTAGACTATGACTCCCATGTCTCCAATGCACTTGTGGATATGTATGCCAAGTGTGGCTGTATCCAAGAAGCTTGGTTACTATTTGATTCTACTCGTGGAAGAGATGTCGTCTGTTGGAACTCTATGATCTCGAGGTATGCACACCATGGCTATGCCAAAGAAGCACTCAGAGTGTTTCAGTTAATGAGGGGTGAGAAAATAGAGCCTAATTATGTAACATTTGTCGGTGTACTCTCGGCCTGTGACCATGTAGGGCTCGTTGACGAAGGACTTCATCATTTTAACTCTATGAAACAAGATTTTAATATTGAACCGGGAATGGAACATTATGCCTCAGTTGTTAATCTCTTGGGTCGTGCGGGAAAACTTGATGACACGAAGGAATTCATCGAGCGGATGCCAATTGATCCTGCTGCGATTGTATGGAGGAGCCTTCTCAGTGCATGCAGAGAGTTTGGTAATGTTGAGTTGGGAAGGTATGCTGCTGGTAAGGCAATTTCAATTGACCCAAATGATACTGGGCCTTATGTCTTGTTGTCAAACATATATGCTTCCAAGGGAATGTGGCAACAAGTGAAGGAGTTGAGGAAGCGAATGGACTCTGCTGGAGTAGTGAAGGAAGCAGGGTATAGCTGGATCGAAGTGATGAATAAGGTTCATGTGTTCATCGCAAGAGGGAGAGCTCATAAGGAAGCAGACTTGATCTATTCAGTGTTGGATGGATTGGCACAGATGATCAAAAGCGTTGAATTTCTACCTTAGTTCCACTGAAGGTTGCATATGATTGAGACCACAGAAAGGTATGTAGTCTTTTTTTTTCTTGTTAATTTTTTCCCGTTCTGCAACATTTAATTTGCACTTTAATACCCTCAACTATTATTGAATTGCAACTTGTTGACCTAAGTTGTTTTAATAGGCAAGTAAACACTATGAACTTTTAAGTATTTGCAACTTAATGCCCACCGTTAAACTGTCATCCAACTTGATGGTTATGTGCAAAGCACACAACCAATATGGACATTTTTGCCCTTAGAAACACAATAAAGAATCATACCTCACCCTTTCTTCGTCAATACCTAACTCTAAACCTAACCTATGTTAGTAGACTGAACCCTTACAGAGCTCCTCCGTTAGTCCCTCTCCCACGAGCTTGCAATTGTGGGAAGGAAACTCTCAAACTCTATTGGTTTATAGGTTTCTGTTGGAGAACAAAAATGAGTATTTGGGGAAGAAGATGAATGAGTAGATGAGTATATTTTATGACAAGAAAGAGAAGTGTGTTATATAGAGCATGAGAGAGAGAGAGAGAGAGAGAGAGAGAGAGAGAGAGAGAGAGAGAGAGAGAGAGAGAGGACATGCTATTTAAGTGCCAATAAAGGTTTAGCAAGTTCTTATTTTTGATATTTGGGGGTAGGAAGTTACAAATCGGGGATACTCGAGGTATTAAAGTGCAACTTAGCCATCATTTAAAGGACATTAAAATTTCTTGTTTCCAATCAAGCAGAGTTCAATATTACTCATTTTTTCTCCTCTAGATGAATGAAATTTGTTGTTGGAATTCCCGAAGGGAATTGGAAGATGAACATATTTCATTAGTCCAAATTGTACAAACATTTTTTAACCACATCTAGATAACGTAGACACTAGGATAGGTTACTCATTTTTAAGTTGTCAGTCATGACCTATCTTAAGTCATTCTTGTGGAAATCATAACTAATGGCTTCCTTGGGGTCTATTTTTCTCGTTTGCTAGCATAACATTTTTGTCCACAGATTATATAGGTCATGATTCATATGCTTTAAGTTTAGCGTAATAATATACCCTAGTGAATTAGTTATGTTTTTTGTCTTCTATTTGATTGGTTTCTGTGCAGTTCACTGGTAGCTACATTATTTTCCCTCTCAAATTTTAGCCGTCATTCCATATTTCAAGAACTCTAAGTGGCGAGTCACAAGATTGCTTTAGTAGATCTGTGAACGATTGGTAGGCCACATGTACTTTGTAGTATATAAGGTCTTTCAGTTATGTTTGTCTTGTATGTAATCATGTCTTACATGCTTTAGGATGTAAGCCATCTCCACTGAACCAGCATTAGATGAAGGTTGAGGATCTTTTATCATGTAGTTGCTTTAGTAGATAGAGGAACAATTAATTGGTCACTTGTACTTTATCTACTAGATAATGTGTTTCAGTTATGTTTTTTCTTTCTTTTCTTATGCATGTTTTACATGAACCAGAAATGGATGAAGGCATGGATCAACATTGCACCCGTTGTATGAACTGCACAGATATCTATTCCATGCGACGCATATCCTCCTGCCATCCCCGAAATGCATGGAGTTAAGAGTGGTCCTCCCTGACATTCATTTGTCACTCTCTCTGCCAGAAGAACCAGGCCAAACAGAACTCAAGCAGATCAGGCTAGATAGAGGGTTCGTGGCCCATAGCCTGGTGTGGTTGGGGATTCGGAAGCTGCTGATACCATACTCCTCAGAGCTTATCCTGATTCCTGACGGAGAGGTGCTAGGTGGGGGTGCATGTGGATCACAGAAGTTCTCTTTGGTGATGGCCTGCAAGGATAGGACTCGGACTTGGAGACAAGACGCTCTTGGCCCACAACGTCGATCTTCTGCTGATCTTTCTTCAGGACATCTGGATTGGGTCAGCTGGGCCACGGCCTACCTCGTGGTGCTCGAAGAGCTGTTATCCTGCCTCACTGCCTGTGAGCAAGCCCTGCATTTACTTATCAACCATGACAGTAGCTTGATCTAGTTAAATCAATTGATTCTGATGGTTGTATATTTTTCCTTGTGCCAAAATCAAATGTCAGACCACATGATTGCATAAATTTTGGAATTCAGCAGAAATCCAGATTATATCTTGAGGGTTGAACCAATTGTTGGAGATGAGAGAGACCATAGATAGGTACGTAAAATTTACTGTTCTTTTCGGTTCTATAACATTTATAGGATCCTGAAATGTCTTATTTCTCATTGTGTACACCCCTAGAGGAAAAGAATTCCTCAGGATAACTGGAAGATCAAGGTAGGAAGAGGTTGAAGGGAATGTACTCCTCTAGAGTAGTGAAGGAAGCAGGACACGGCTGGTTATTGAAATTATGAAGTAGGTTCATGTGTTCATTGCAAGAGGGAGAAATCATCAGGAAGCAGATTTTACTTGTTCAATGTTTGATGGATTGACACAGCTGATAAAAGGCGCCAACTATGTAGGTTGGACTGCCTTATTTCTAGTGAAGGGTGGAGAAAATTCAGGCCATAGGTAGGAATCTATATATATTTGTTTCTGTTATCTAACATTAAGATCTCAAACTTATTGTTGCAAGGTTTGATGATAATTTGAATTTGGAGGAAAAAACATGAAAAAGTAAGTAGTTGTGTATTAAAACTGAAGGGAGTACTACAATTTGGGACATATATTGCTAGTTTGTTGCAAATTTGAAGTTTAAGATCTTAGGAATCTTGTACCAAGTATGATGTTGGAAGGAAAAGAAGGAAAAATAGGACTAACTGACTGTCCCTGAAAACTCCGTCATGACTCACTATAATAATATTCTCCATTGTAGGTTTGAAATATACATGTTTAAAGCAGTAACAGTGTAACACATAATATTTCACTTAATTTACATATCTAATGCCAAATCTAGTAAAACTGTGATTTATAAATAAAGTCAGTAGTATTTAAAGTCAACTTACTTTCCAGCACCCAATACCTCTCAAGTTTTGATCAAACTGGAATTTGGATAAACAGAAAAAAGATGAGAACTACTGTTGTATGCGCACACTCTTAGTTCATTGAATTATGAGCTTTGCTATGCCTACAACCAAATGCTTACAATCCCCTTACAACCGCCACGTGCCGGGCTTCGATTGGAGGAGGGGGGAAGTGGTGGGGTCGGGTGGAGCCCATGTAGCAGGGGGTGAGAGGGGAGGTGGGACCCATGTGTAAGGGGTGGGAGAGAGAGGTTGTAAGAAGGTTGTAAGTATTTGGTTGTAGACTTAGCATTTTCATTGAATTATAGACCTTGAAGATGTCTGAATCATGGATAGTGATTTTTATACGAACCATACCGTTGGAAGTTTTTGTCGGTCTAATTTTGAGGGAGTTTCTTCCAAAGCTGGCATTTGGTTTGGCTTTCCAATTTGGCATGTAAACTCCTCCTCATCTAGAACAAAGAGTGCCTAAAAGGGAACACAAACCTATCCAAGTTGGAGGAAAGTGTTGTGACTGCGAAAGAAAAGCATAGATGAAATGATTGGAAAGGGGTCACTTTGTTATTCCCTACTGATTAGTTAAGCTCAAGTGGTTATTAAGAGAGGAGGTGAGGAAGGAAGGTGCCTTCTCCTTGCCTTCACATTACTTAGGGATAAGTTGATGATGGTGGTTGAGATTCCCAATTATGAGGTGGTGCTGTAACTGCGAGTCCCTTTCTCAGAGAGACATGAGATGGCACTGAGCCATGTGAGGGGTTTGCTGTGGTTGCAACTTGGTAACTAGAAACCAAAAACATTGGGAAGAAAAAGTTGTTAATTGGAAGAAGAATGAAAGAGAAAGATCACTGGTGACAACATAGATATGTATTTGCTTTGTTCAGACTTAGAACTAGTAGCCAACACCTTGTTCCTTCCAAATTATTAATGTGGCTTTCGTTATCAGATTACATCACACGATTCTTATCAGGGATCGAAAAAAAGATTCAAGCACGTTTGGTGAGAGTAGTGGTCCAATCTGTTCGTTCTGTAGCTCTACTCATTTTTGGGCAGTATGAAGCCAAAAGAGAAAATATCTCGAGAGTATAACATCTTGAGAATAAGGAGCTGTGTCGCAAGAGGACAAGTTATCAGTCATTTACATCAATTTGAGTAGCAAATAACCCTTTATATTGTTAGAAACCATATGATGGAACGAGGAGTAGTCAATCATTTAGATTGGCACAGAGGGTTATTTTGTTTTCTGAATTTGCATATCCGGCAACTCCATTTTTGTTGACAACTGCATTTCTTGGATACTCAGCAAATGGAAATGTTTAAAACTAACAGCTTTTGTAGTTTATGCTCTCCCCTATTTTTCTGCAGTCGTAACACTTTATACCACTTGTAGAATGTTCTAACTTTCTGGTTCTTCTTCAATATATTTTCTTCTACTCTCAAATAAGATCTTGTTGACATTTACCTACTTTTCAAGATATCGTCTCAACCACCAACATATTGTGACACGATGACATGACTCATGCATCTAATCAGAAACGTTAAACACATGACTAACATCTTCATCGCTCGCACATATTACAAATTCTGTTAGTCAATGGCATTTAACATTTGCATTTATATTTTCTGTAGATAACTTTGTGAGAGGCCATTAAATAGTTCTACAGGTTTAATAAGTATGGTAGGTGATCAGTTTCATAATGATCACATGCCCTTGCCTTCTCTTAGTAAATCACCGAAAAATTGTTGTTGAAATTTGGAGATTTCTATGCTTGAGCTTTTTACTGCGGTTAAGTAAAAAAAAAAAATTGCTTTTCAAGTTTTGCAGGTTCCTGGAGAACTCGTCGTATTGCTGTAGAAATCAATTTGTCGGAGTTTCGAGCACGAATAATGATGGAAGTTGTGCAATCGCATAGGGCCCCACAAACCTGAAGGTCCCAATTTTTTTAACCTTCGTATATATTACTAGAAATATCCATTTTTTTTCCGTCCTGATCTAGTTATGTGCACATAGTCTTCCTTACTTGTTGTGCTTAATTAATTCCTTTGGTTGCTCAATATATTGGTGTTGCGTCTATGATCACATCCAGCTAGGAAGGAAATTGTTTGGAAACAGCAGGAGGAAGATTTTACTACTCAATTGAAAGATTGACTGATGAATTTAATGAATTTAATTACGTGCACATTTATGTTGAGGTTGATATATAATGTGTGTGATATATAAATGATAGCACTCTATTCTTTTGAAAGTGTCAACCACGTTACCGAGAGTCCGAGGCTGAAATTTGAACAAGTAGCACACGTTTATCATGATTTTGAGGTTTAGCAGTGAAGGGATATGCTGGATCCTTGTTAGCAATCACCCGAATAAAACTCATATTATACGCAAAAAAATTTCGTATCTTTCAAAAACGTATAATACTTGTGTACTTTTGACATATTCAAATAAGTACGTAAATTTTAAGCATGCGAAGTTTTAAACGTGTTCCTTATAAATTATTGAAAAATTTGCCACAAAAAATATGGTGTGAACCTGTTTAATTAACCAAATTTGACAATATATTTAAGATTATGAAGTTTCTAACCTCAATATTTTCATTTTTCGAATGCATTGGACCGATTTATACTCGTAGTTTTGTCGTCCCGAGTTTTCTCTCGTTTGCCGAATTGCTAACAAGGTGCTGGATTAATCTTATTAATCACTTAGTACTATGCGTTGCATGATTATTTTCAAGTATTTGCGCTTTGCATCATTTTATTTATTTATTTATTAAGATGAAACGCCTTATGCGATTGAAATATAGCTATATATGAGCAATACTTTGCGACAATCAACTCTAGCTCTAGTGGCTAAGCTGGGTGAGAGGCATCCGTCCCATTTGTACATAAATATTTTGCTAAATGTTTTGTTGGACAGTAGGGTCAAGTATTGTGCATATGCATTAAAAAGGGTTATTTAGTTTTAGACTATCACATATATATGGATATTAGGATTTGGGTCAAGAAATTGACCCATGTTAGGATTTGGGTCTCTAATAAAAAAAGAGAACAATATTTTGCTAAATTTGTTGTTGGACAAGTGGATCAGGTATGGTGCATATAATGAGAGTTTGTCATGGTCCGTCTGTCATCCCGAGATTTCTATCCAACTCTATTCTATATGAAAAATATTGAAAATAAAGGATCTCTATCTCTACAAGTAAAGTCCTTGATAAAAATTTATATGTCAATGTGACATGAAAATGAGTTATACAATATATTTTTTATTGGATTTCTATACGAATAAATATATTCAACACATAAAAAAATCTTAGTTGTGTAGGATATGAATGAATATAGAAACCATCGACATTTTTTTTTATTGTTGGATTTTCTAAATAAAGGAGAATGTCCAATTCTGTGGATAACATAAAATATGTATCCTAAAAGTTTTTATTTATTTATACTACATTTATTATATATGAACGTGCGATGTACATATTTATTTTTCATATATTATAATTAGGAATTAAAAGATATTTGGATTGGATGATGTTGGTGGATTCAAGCCTTCAAATTTTGGGGTAACAACCTAGGAAACTTAACAAGGAGTACGAACCCTTCGATTTTCGTAATAGACATTAATTCCTCCGGAGTGCTTCTTTTAAACGGTTGTATATTGAAGGATATTTTAGTTAGTAGATACATCTTTTAGTTAGTATATTTATTGAAGGATTTTTTTGAAAATAAATTTTTTATGATAAAACTTACTTCTCACATTATGTAGTAGAATAAATGCAAATAAAATTTCCGGTAAATTTCCATACATTTTAACCATATTCACATCTTTCATTAGCTAGCTAGCCCAGAGCTTAGTGACATGACTATGACACATCCTTTTATTAAGGAATATTGTAAAGCAGACAAAACTTAATTGTTATTATTGCTATTTTTATTAGGAAAATAATCCATGGCATGCTTAGCACGCTAAACTACGGAATAATAAATTTTTGTTTGTTGATAGCTATACCATGTATTGTGGAAAACTACATGTCATTATTTATTATTACAAGATCCATTAGCTGCAACAATCAGGTATTTAATAAGTCAAAGCTAAAATAATGTTCCAGACAACCATAATTATGTCATTTTAAGTAAAAAAATTATCTATGTTTATATATAGCAATGTTTTAAAAATAGGACCGGAGCAGTCAGAACACCGGGTTGGATCGACTAGGCTGGATCAGACCGGTCCATCAGTTGTGTTAATCCGGACCGAACCACTTATATAGGTTTACAATCTCACATTGAATATATTACATAGTAGACAACTACATATACATATTACTTAGAAGCTTTGCATGTCTATTATAATAGTAGAATTAGTCAAGAAATAAATATTAGCTTTGATTGTATGTAAAGTCCAAAACTAAAATCAAAAGTTAGGATCAAATCGGTTCAAAATTCAACTGCGTCAGACAAAGCGGTGGATCAATATTAAACCAGTTACAGAAAAACTATTGGTTCGCGGCTGACCGATTTAATCGGCCTTCTGATCAAACATGTAAGCTTCACACACTTGACAATAATAACAAAACAACAAAGTTGTGTTCACCATAAAATTTTGGAGTCTCCTCAGTAAAGTTTCATTTCTTTGTAAATTCGACAATATATCATTATAAATAAAAATATTATACAATATTTTGGAGTCATTCAATATTTGTAAAATCAGAAAATTTGTGTAGAAATAATGCCAAATCAAAAATAAAGATTCATTTCTTTTAAGTCAAATTAATTTTATGTATGAATAATAATAAATTACCTTTAGATATCACAGAAATATATTATGAATAATGCCAAATCAAAAATATTTGTTTGAAATTTTAAATCCAAAAAATTTAAATAATATCGATTTGTTTGTTTTTATCCATATGCAAAATTAATTTGGTTAAAATAACATAGATCATTTATTTGAATTTTATAGATAATTTGTTATGTAAAGAGAAATCAAATAAATAATTATATATATATATATATATATATATATATATATATATATATATATATATATAACAAATAGATAATTTTGTTATCTTCTGTCGATATTTTGTTATCATCTATAGAAATATAGATAACAATTAAATAGTTTTGTCAAACTTAATATCATATATAAATATATAAATTTGATATATTTATTAATTGAAATTTGACATAGATAATTTTAGTATATAAATTTTTATCCATAAAAAAATCAACAGTAAATACTATCACATTTGTTATCATCCAAAGTGTAATACCCACAAGGTTTTGAGAGAAGCATGATAGTCTTTATTGAATTTTTGATATTATTTAAATTCTTGGATTTAAAATTTTATTAATATTTTTGATTTTATATTATCTATATTGTATTTTTTTATATCACTTATAGATAATTTATTTTTATTCATTCACAAAATTTATTTGATTTAAAAAGAAATCAAACAAATAATTTTATTTTAAATAGATATTTAGATAACAACTAGATAATTTGGATGATAACACAATAATTATAAATAACTATAGTTATTTGTTTGATTGCTTGATTTTAAAAATAACTATAGTTATCTATATTGGTTTTTTGGTATTATTTAAATATTTAAATAAATATTTGTGATTTTGTATTATCCGTAATGTATTGTTTATGATATCACTAATAGATAATTTATTGTTATCCTTACAAAAAACTATTTAATTTAAAAAATTCAAATAAATAATTTTATGCAGACAAATTTTAAATACATATTATTTAAACAAACAGATAATTTAGATGATAATTAAATAATCGTAAATGACTATTTGTTGTCTATAAATTTGATATTATCATATATTAGATGAAACGATACTCTTATATTAGTAAACATCGATATTTGTTGGAATTACAATAATTTGTCCAAAACAATTGTGTTGGTCTAGTTGATAGATGGGTGATTTTTTTAATCAATATATGATATTAAAAAAAGAGGGTGTTAAATGTAAAAAACAACAACATTTGTCTTCATTTACTTGTCACAAATAAAATATTTAAATTGAATGATTATCGAGAAATAAAAAAATAAAATAACTATCGTTATCAAGTTAATTAATTACTTTTGTTTTATTTAAATAATAGAGATATTATTTCACTTTACAAAAGTTAGCTGTTCTCTCTCTGTTCAGGACTCAAATTTCTTCTTCTTCTTCTCCAACTCCTCTTTCTTTTTTTCTTTTCTTTTTTTATTTTTTACTTTGGGAATGAGAGCTCTTCTTCGTCCTCTCTCCCCAAAATTATAAAGCTCGCTCCTTTTTCCCTAAAGTTTCCTCCTTTATCCCCAATTTCAATCTGAATAGGACTCAAATTAGGGTTTTCATCCATATATTGCTTCGGAGAAAGCCCTTCCTCTGCGCAAGTTATCCATAGGAATTTCTTCCAATCTTTGTTCTGTAGATCGATTCCAACAAGAATTCTTCTACGCGATTTCTGGGTTTTCCTCGTACGCTTTGGAGGACCTATAAAGCATCAAGCTTTTTTTCCCCTTTCCTGAAGCATTAGAATTTTGTGGCGTCGGAGGAGAAACTGGGGCTTTTTCCGGCGATCCGATCGGTGGGTTTCTCGTGAAATCTGAGATTCTGACCTAATTCCTTTCTGGGACTGGAAGATTTAGGGTTTTTAGGCGGTGGGACTGTTGCCAAAAAGTCATCTTTTGGATTTTTCTTGTGCTTGAGGAAGGTTCGTGAAGGTTTCTTTCAGCATTTGATTGCGGAAATTAATCGTTGGGTTGTGAAGATTTAGGGTTTTGGAGAGGTGGGTACTAGTCAAAAAGTTAACTTTCTGATTCTTTTTCGTGGTGCGAGTTTGAGGAAGATTGGATTCTAGGGCTTTGATTTTCGGGACAATGAGCTCCAACTCCACCATTACCACCGACGAGTTCACGCCCAGAAGAAAGCTTCTGGTCCATCTCTCCGAGAATGGCCACAGCTTCGAGTTCGAATGTGATGGATCTACTCCGGTGGACGCGATCCAGCGCTCGGTGGAATCTCTCTCCGGCATCCAGTTCGGCGACCAGCTGTTAATGTGTGGTAAAATCTCTCTGGACCCTCAGCAGCCATTGGCGTATTATAAGCTCCCTCAAGATGACCGCGAAGTTTTCCTATATAACAAGTCTAAACTCCTTGCCGAATCCCCTCGGCCGCCCCCGGAAACCATAGATGTCCCCCATGCCGTAGTCCCGTCCCTTCCGTCTCCTTTGCGGAGCCCCCACCCTTTGGACGACGCCTCTGACCCGGCCATGAAGGCTTTAGCTTCTTACGAGAAGCAGTTCAGGTACCACTTCCAACATGCCAATGCCTTCTACTTATGCTCCCAAAATAAGTTCGAAATATGCAAGAGGTTGTTAAGGGAGCAGCAGGTGCAGGAGAGGGCATTGGATACCGCACGCGGGAATTTGGAGCACACTTTCAAGAGGTTGCATCAGAGGTACTCGGACTTCGTTAGGTACTTCTCGCAGCAGCATAGGATTCACGGGGAGTTGTTGGGCAGCTTCGAGAGGGATGTGGAGAGGCTGCGGTCCTTGAGGCTCCACCCAGAAATTCAGCGCGAGGGACGGAAGTGTCTTCTGGATCTCGTGAACGAGCATGAGCTGAGGAAGTGGGCAGATATTTGCTTGAACTCTCATAGGCAGTTTGAGAGCAAGGTTTCACAGCTGAAAATGAGCTTTGGAGACCTGAAGAGAAGGGTGGAGAATGTGTTCTCGGAAATGACTTATGGATCTGTGAAGGATTTGGAAGTTTTGATCAGAGATCACCAAAGGGTGCTTAATGACCAAAAGAGCGTCATGCAATCTTTGAGGTTAGTTAGTCTGTATTACTCTTCATTGTCATGGTGCTTTTAACCTGCATTTTTAGCTTCAGTGATTCTATCAACATTGACGACTCAATAAAGGATATTCTAAAATAACCTTGGGACAGCTACTTTCTTTCATTCTTTAAAAGAACCATCATATTGCATTAATGGCCTATGCTTATCCAAATTTAGCATTTGCAAAAATAGAAGAATAAGTGGTGGGGTTTTTTATATTAACCAAACATTTTCCTGTTGAGATTGCTGAAAAGACGTTAGCACAGTTGTAGTCTGACTGTTTGCTGCAAATATGTAAGAATAAGCATGATTATGGAACTAATTCTATCTACTTCTGCTGCCGAATTTTTAATAATGTGTTCTTCTTTTTATGTGAAAACTGTAACATGTCATAATATTTAGGTCATTGATGAGTGATTCTCTCTCTTTTTTTATATCTAATGATTAGTTGTTTATACATTTGGAAGATGTTAGAGCACCATTAGTAAGGTCCAACCCATTTTCTAGATTTAGAATGTAGGAGCTCATTTTGTAGAATAGTAAGACCCATCCTAGGTTTCAATTTCTAGATTTTCAGGCCCAACCCCCCCACAGGAGCTATAGGTTGGGCCTGAGAATTTCTAGATTCAGAATGTAGGAAATCATTTTGTAGAATTATAAGTCCCAATTTGGAGCGCAATTCTAGGTTTACATTATTTTTTTCTCACTTTAATTTTTGATCACACAATCTTTGGGACCAAAGCTCATTTTATCATTTTCTACTATTCTCATACAAGTCCAACCCATTCTACATTTACTTCTTTTTCAAAATGTTGGGCCTCAAGATGAAATTTAGAGCACCATCTACTAATGATGCTCTTACACAGCAGACTTGAATGCAAAGCTCTACAATTGATAACTCGCTACTAATATATTTACTATAAAGTATCTCAAAAAAAGTTTACTATAAAAGTTATATGTATTAAACTTTAGAAGTTGCAGGGAGAAATTCCGTAAGGGTACTCTAACGATTTTGCACATGATTTATGTTTTAAAACAATGGAGCTAGTGGGTTATATCACAGAGTTCTTTAAAATTGAATTTTCCAGCTAAAGCAAGTGTGTTAGTTCATTGTAATATTATACTGCCACAGAAAGGACAACCTCTATCTCAGCTCTTTAGAGTCAGCGGGGTAAGCTCTTCTTCAGTCAGCTCCTTCAAAGTGGTCGTCTTCATAATGTCAGTAGGAATCATATCCTTGTACATCTCTTTTGCTGGTCTCAAGCCCGAAGAAAGAAATGGTCCATTAGGTAGCCGACAACTACTGTACATCTCTCTCTCTCTCTCTCTCTCTCTCTCTCTCTCTCTCTCTCTCTCTCTCTCTATATATATATATATATATATATATATATATATGTTCACTCCCAGCTAAATTTGCAGTCGGAAGGAATATTCTTGGAAGTAGGAGCTAGTACTTTTCTGTCGGATAGTCCATATGGGTGGATAAAATCCAAATTTTGATTCCATAATTGTGATTGTCTAGCACCTAAGTTGTCTAACACCTTTGTTCTTTTTTGGAAGAATAACGAGTCCAACCATTTCCATTTCCTGAACCTTTGAAGTTCTTAATTAAGGTGTCTTTTTTTTCCGACAAATTTAGGTGAGCATATGCAAATCCTTCTTTTTTTTTGGTACACAATCAATTTAAACCATAGGCATCCAAGATATGTACTGTTTATTTGAGTTTGCATCAACAATTACCCTGAAAAGCTAATGCAAACTTCTTTTTGTGTGTCTTGGTTTACCTTTAGGCCTCGTTTGGTTCACGGAAAGGAAATGAATTCCTTTGTATTTTCCATGGGAATGGAAAAATAGGATTCCTGTCACATTTTCTTTCTGTTGTTTGGTAAAACAAGGAAACTACCTAGGAAAGGAAAGCAAAATATAACAATGTTCCAATAATATCCTTACCTTTTAAAATAAAAATAATATTATAAAAAATAACATTAATGGTAAATAAGCAGTGGCACATGGTTACTTTTGTCATAACTTTTGTAATAAATGTTGGGAAAGGAGGAGGGAAAATCAATCCCATGGGTCTTGAGTGGAACTATATTCCCACCAATTTTCCCCCTTGTCAAGAAATTGATTCCCAAGTTTGTGGCTACCAAACAAAGGAAAGGAACAACTTTCCTTTCTTGGTTCCTTAAATCCGTGAACCAAACGAGGCCTTAATATATTAACAACAAGAAGTAAAGGATAATGTTAAGAGACGATTCCGCCCTTAACTGATATATTTCAAAATAATTCAGGTAGCCGACCCCAAACATTTGGGATGAAGTAACTAGTCAAAATTGTTCTGGTACAAAGTATATATTCAAAGTTCATACCATCTTCCATGCTCATAGACAAAGCGATTTAAGTTTCTTTAATTTCAAGTTGTAACTTGTGTCCATGCATATGATGGAAAGAATCAAATTGTTATCAGTTATTACGCATTAATGAAACAATAATGACATTGTACTAACATTGGATCATTTTTTTCTTTCAAAATTCTTATCTTGGTCCTGTAATTATGTATAATTTTTTAAAGCAGCTACTGCTTGGTAGAATCTCTATTTTCAGAAACTTTTTAATGACTATAGTGACATATTTCCTTGAACTATTTTCCTAATGATCGAAACTAGTCCATCATTCTTCATACATACATCTGTTACCATCAGTTATGCTAAAGTTTAACAGTGGTAATGTGGGCTATACTTATTACGCAGCAAAGATGTCGACACTGTGAAGAAACTTGTGGATGATTGTTTGAGTTGCCAATTATCTGCCTCACTTCGGCCTCATGATGCAGTTTCAGCTCTCGGTCCCATGTATGAGGCTCACGAGAAAAATAATCTTCCCAAAGTGCAGAACTGTGACCATGCGATAACTAAATTGCTGGATAAATGCAGGGGAAAGAAAGATGGTATGAACTTGTTAGTACACGTCTCTATGCAAAAGGTAAAGTCTTCTCAGTTTAGCATCAAAGACATGATGAATCAGCTTCATGCATTCCAAGAGGTAATGGGACACCAGGAGAAGGAGTTTGAGAATCTAAAATTCATCAGTGGTATAGGCCATGCTTATAGGGCTTGTCTTGCTGAAGTGATAAGAAGAAAGTCTTCCCTAAAGTTGTACATGGGCTTAGCTGGACAGTTGGCAGAACGGCTTGCAACTGAGAGGGAGACTGAGATTAGCAGAAGAGAGAGATTTTTAAAACAATGGAATAGATACATACCAGATGATATCTTAGATGCAATGGGTCTGTTTGATTCTCCCAGTCAATGTGATGTTAATATGGCTCCTTTTGATAGCAAGTTACTGGAAATTGATGTTGCTGATGTAGATCGGTATGCACCGCAGCTAGGCTCACCATCAAAAAGTGAGAAGAATAAACTACCAAAAAGTAACTTAGCCACATCCAGTGATGGCTCCAATTTCAAATCCGAAGAAAATCCTTTTGATACCCATTTGAATTATGATACTGAAGGACTTCTTGGGGGTTGTGAGCCAGTAGATATTGCTGGAACGAGCAAGATGGAAGTTGAGAATGCACGTTTGAAAGGTGAACTTGCTTCGGCAATTGCCATAATTTGTACTTTTAATGCAGATGCTGTGTATGGTCCATTTGATAAGGTTGAACCAGATGACATGTTGAAAGCCATGAGGGAGAAAACCACCGAAGCTCTGCAATCTAAGGACGAGTATGTAAAACATATTCAATCTATGCTTCATTTGAAGCAAGTACAGTGCTCGTCATATGAAAAACGCATTCAAGAGCTTGAACAGAGATTGGGGGATTATATGCAAGGACAAAAAAATTCAACCAAAAATGCTTCTGGATCGGTCCTTTCAGCCATGAAGGCTGGTGGATACAGGGAAGGTATATTTGGAGATGGGGAAACTCACATGCCTTGCGTGTCTACTGTTTCTATGGATGAGATGTCTTCAACTTCTGCATCTGCTGATCAAAAACTTGATCCTATTACTGGGCAAGCAACCAAACCGGGAGAAGGTGGAGATGAAAATATGTCAGATTTATCAGGTACTGTGAACATGCAGTCAATGGATTCTGCCCGTAACTTCATGGATGCTTCTATGCAAGAAACTTCTCGGGATGAACACCAAGTTGGTGATACTGATGATCATCAAGATGTTGGCTTAGACAAAAGCCAAGCTGGAGAGGTGAAAATGATGGCCTCAAATAATTCTAATATCCGCACAAATGCTCTTAATGTGTTACCAAGCGGAGTTGCAGGTGAGCTTACCATGAAGTCAAATACAAGAGAGAGCGTTGTTTCGGACTTGCAAAATGCCCTGGCGCACAAGTCAGATCAGTGCATTGAAGGTGAAAACAAGCTGAAAGTTGCTATGGAGGAGATTAGCTCTCTTAGGAGAGAATTGGAAGTTAGCCGCAATCTTCTTGATGAGTCTCAGGTAAAATATTGAAATATTCATTTAGAAGAGTTTTCATCAAACAGAATAATGTGACCAGTTGCAAATTGGTGCGCCTTCATTAGTTATTTTATTCTAATGTATGTTCATGCTAACGCACTTGCTTAGATCCATTCATATACATTTGTCTTCTCTTTCATGGATTAACGTTAAAGAGGGGAGATTTATTTTCCGAAGTGTGAGCGGGGTGGCAGTGGGAAAGACGGAGTGAGATGTTTTAGCAAGATCTACGAAACCCATATTTTCCTTGGGCTTGTCTTGCCCTTGACTTATTCCATTCCATAAACGGAAGAATGGAAGGCGCGTAGTGTTCGATAACACTTCTTCATATTTCTGAATGATATCCGATGCCCGTGGAAACTCTTTTATTTCATAGAAGTTCATTATTATTCTCATATGTTATGTTGAAGCAAATAGCATTTCATGAGAACAATATAGGAGACTTTTGGTATAGAAATAAATGAGTTAGTTGACATAGGAACTATTGCTATTGTCGTAAAATCAGGAATTTTGAAGCTAAAGATGTTTTAAAGTAAACTAAAGTTGGAAGAAGCTATAGGAGCTGTTGATATCTCTATTGAGGTTAGAGATAGTTGTGAGACAAATAATTGAATTGGTTAACTGGATTATGCTACCAAATTCTAGAGGCTAGAAAAACGCACGACGAGTGACTGAAAAATGCCTGATGATTGATGTCGTACTTATGTACTTTTTTATAAAACAAGTTGTAGTGTTGTACTAACTATTAGGAAACAAAGCTTCTAAACCCTACTCTGGAACTCTGGAACAAAGTAATTAAGCAATAGCTATGAAAATAAATGAGAATATTTTACAATCAATTTGGTTTTAGGTAAGGGCGTCTTATAATATAAGCTATTTAGTAGAAAAACATTAGAAAGAAGAAGGGACCTGCATTTGCTTTTTGTTGACTTAGAAAAGGATTTCATATAGTCCCATTGGGAGATAATATGGTGATTTCTGAAGAATGTTGGTTTTTGAAGAAGAGAGAAATCCACAATAACTATAATGAGACTATTATAGATATCTGCGATGAAGTAACTATATTGTGCGGAATCTGCGGACATTTGGAGGATATATGTCATGGTTTCCCATCTTCACAAACTTTTATTGAGGATTCGCATAAAGTTCTTACCTATTGCACTAGGTTGTTTCGTTATCGATGGTATACGTTTTATAATAAAGTACATGCTTTTGCCACTTTCTCGTTGATCATCAAGAATGTTAAAGTATGGATATAACTAGGTTTTGCATGCTTACGCTGAATTTGAATGTGGGTTGCGTCACATATGACTAGTTTATAAACTTGCACATAGGTTCATGTCATGTAGTACAGTGTTCTGCCTCACATGGTTCAGATGCAATTGTGAGTATTTTTTTACCGTGTAGCCTTTTCATTCCGTGCTCCTCCTAGTTCTTGTGGAATTTAGTTACTGCAGGTTTGTAGGAAATTCTTGTAAATTTAAGTGGAGTAATGTTCCAATATGATGTCCTTGTTTCTACATTTGCTGTCTTTGAGGACACCTATTGATGTTTTCCATTGCATTGCTTCTCCCCCATGCAGATGAACTGTGCACACCTGGAGAACTGTCTGCATGAGGCAAGGGAAGAAGCCCGTACCAATCTATGTACGGCCGATCGAAGGGCCTCAGAATATAGTGCTTTGCGTACTACTGCTGTGAGAATGCGAAGTCTATTTGAAAGG
Organism: Iris pallida; assembly: GCA_029216955.1. Taxonomy (NCBI): domain Eukaryota; kingdom Viridiplantae; phylum Streptophyta; class Magnoliopsida; order Asparagales; family Iridaceae; genus Iris; species Iris pallida. The sequence goes on along the minus strand of JANAVB010036020.1, from coordinate 4,281,762 downwards.
TTCCGTAGCTGTGTTAATGCTCAAGTTAGCGTGGCTAGTTTTGCAGACGCATTGCGTTCTTTCTCTCTTTCTTTGGCCAGGTATTTTACATGCTATTGTATTCATTCAGGTCAATTTTTAGTTTTGAGAGTACTTTTGCCTAATTACTCCTAACAGCCCAAGTCGTACTCCGGATTGTACATAGGAATGGAATTCAAAGCACAGGAATACCATTACCACAAGTTGATAAGCAATGTATGAAATGCATGAGAAACTTTTGAAGTGGCTTTTTGCGACTTTGAGCCAACAAATAATTCCCTTTAGCTTGCCCAAGCCACTTAAAATAAGATATGCAATGTCTGTGGACTCTTGCAATTTAGAGCATTATATACCAAATATATTGCCACATCCATACCTTGGAAATGGACTGACAGGTGCAGGTGAAGTGAAGGTAGCTAGTGACTAACACAATGTCAGTTGAGCCGTAAAAGGTTTGTTGGAGTTGGTTACTGGATCCTTAATTTTTCTAGTTAGCAGAAACAATGTTCCTGTTTAAACTTCAACAAATACTCTAGAAACAGTTTTAGTTATATAACAACAAAGGCTTTATCCTGAAATTTTGTGGTCAGCTGTTTGAATCCTCTTCTTCAATTCGGCTCTGTTAAGGGCTGTCCCCTACGAACGCTAACAAAAACCATATCATTCTTTAACCCTCAAACCATGTTTGTCTAGGCCTACCTCTAGTTGCAGCGGCTCCATTTATTATTTATCCACCTTACGGGAGCATCTATTGGTCTGCGATGTACATGTCCAAGCCACCTAAGATAATTTTCTCTCATTTTGTCCTCAATTGGTGCCACCTTTAACTTCCAACGGATATACTCATTTCTTATCCTATCCTTCAATTTATTGTCACTTATCCATCTTAACATTTCTCTCCTCGGCTACACTAACTTTCTGGACATGTTTCTTAATTGCCCAACACTATCCATAAGGGGTGTTGAGTGGAAATAGAGTTTGGACCAAATATATGTTTATGCGACTAACCAATTAGGATTCCGTCTACTAAAATCATGATCCTTTTGAAGTCTCTTTTAACGTGATGGCCTACGTGACAATTTTGGCAGCTGACTAGCAGATGGTCCTATGAGATGTCTTACGTTGGTGTTGGGAGGCTGGTATATGATCCTTGCTTGGGTCTGCACACTTGAAGCGAAAGAAAGAAATGTTTTGTGATGCACAAATAGTGGGTAGTGATAACTAAGTTTATTGGCTTACAAATATTACATGAAACTGTAGTTTATAAAGCACTATACAATTATATGCAAACCAATCACTATTTCCTTTGGTAATTGTTTATGAATCCCTAATAACATATTTAACTTGTCCACTGGTGAGGCTTGTCTTTCGGTATTTCTTCTACTGTTTATCCTATCGAGGAACATTGCCTGACAAACATGTGACATCAAAGTAACAATATAATCTTGTTAAATTTTATGTAGGCCGGCCATGGTTAAATTTCACCTGTATGAGAATAGTTTATTCTTTTCTATTGGACAAATCAACAAGAGCATGGAATAACTAGGGTTATGTATTGTTCTTTTTTCTAGTATGTAAAAGTCTATAGTTCGCTTGTTCCTTGCTTGAGAGTCCCAAAAATTTTCGGTGCCTTTTCCACATTAAATACTCTTTTCTTTCTAACTTTATTTGATTTCTCCTAAGGTTTTTATTCTCTGTTTCAGTTCTGTTAACGATGATGAGGATGATGGAACTGTGGAATTTCGGGCATCTATCAAGGTCCTTGCGGACAAAGTGGGTCTGTTGTCACGGCATCGCTCGGATCTGTTAGATCGCTGTTCTATGGCTGAAACTGCACTATCTAGGGCTGAGACTGCTCTGGATGAGAAGACTGAACAAGTTAAAAGCTTATACACAAAACATCAGATTGAAAAACAGGTCAGTTATTTTGTTGTTTAAGGATTGGAAAAAAAAATTGTTGGTATGTTAGAAAACAGGGTATATCAAGTTGAAGATATTTTTTTGTATAATTTAGCAAAATTCTTCAGTTTTTTAGGAACGACTGTAATTGCCTACTCCGACACTTGATAGATTGTGTATAGAACCTGAGTTGAAACCACACAGTAACAATTACAAGTTATCCAATAATATGCACTATTAACATGATTTACCAGTTTTTTTTTTTTTTTTTTTTTTTTTGAAATCCGATTTACCAGTTTCAAGTATCAACTAATTAACCATCTCAGATATGTTCAAGCTGCTACCGACAAGTCAACTATGTCTGTGTTGTTTGCACACATAATTGGTCCAACCAACTAAACAAGGACCATATATATATATATGGAGGGAAAGGAATCGGTGCATCTTCGAGGGGCTTACCACCCCTCCTATAGGCATCCTCCATAACATTGAGTTTGATGTAAAAGCCATGGAACCCTGACTGGTGGGAAACCTTCCTGATTGTATGATTGTATGATTATATGTTGAGTTTGGAATAAAATTTATCATTTTTCCATATATATATATATATATATATATATATATATATATATATATATATATATATATATTCTTCATACTGTATTATTGATATTTATGTTTCGTTGACTGATATGTTGGCTTATGTTATAGGCAAGCAAGGAAAAGATATCCTTTGTTCGTCTCGAAGTCCACGAGCTTGCTTGCTTTGTTCTAAACTCTGCTGGACACTACGAAGCCGTCCATCGAAACTGTTCCAACTACTACCTCTCACCAGAATCCGTCGCCCTCTTTACCGAGCAGTACGCAGGAAGGCCATCGTACATAATCGGGCAAATCGTGCACATTGAGCGGCGGGCCGTGAGGCCGCCTGCACCCTCTAGGGCTGAGGTCAGCGACAAGACGGGTGTCGTTAGTTCCGAAGGTGTCAGCAACCCGGTGTCTCCAAATTCCGGGTCGACTTCGAATCCTTACGGTCTTCCAGTCGGTTGTGAATATTTCCTAGTGACGGTGGCGATGCTACCCAACGCCATACATTCAGTTCCTTCCTGATCTCCCTTTGCCTGCAGAAATGAAGGAAGAAATAGAGGAGAAGAAGAAATATAACTGTAAATATTATGAATACGACTATGGTGGCGGTTATCGTCTTTTGTACAGATAGACACTTACGTTCCTTCTCTGTAACTAGAATTCTAGAACCCAACCTTCCCATTTGATGCTGTTAGGAAATAGGATGTGAATATTCTCAAAGATGGACCACTGAAGAAAAAAAGAAGGAAAAAAAAAGGGTTATATTAAGCTAATATGATATTTTGTTGGGTTTTATTATTGCATCATGATGTGGAATCTAGTCTTAATATGTCATAGTAATTATGTTCATATTGATGATTTCCTGGCTACAAGCATTCTTGAAGTATTATTGGTATGAATCCTGGTATTAGAAATTAGGGTTGGACTCTCTTGGTTTAGATATATTCCTATGCATTTTTTTATAGTCGAAAGGATCCAGAAAATATTTTCAGGGAGAGCGAAAATATACTAGTACTTTTTTAGGGGGAGCGAAAATACACCTAATTAAAATTTAAGAGGAGGATCAACTAAATTTTATCTAAAAAATAATTACATTATTTAATGTAAATTAGCTAAGCAACTATTTAGATACGTAGAAACAAAGATGAATATATAGCTAAGAGAGTATATAGAAAAATCGAGCGGCTCTCTCTCGTCTCTCGTGGTAGGGTGGATCCGCCCCTGCTTATAGTTTATAGCAAAGACTTTTCGAGCTAGTTAACTTATGGTTAAATTACTCTAATGGCAGACGTTTTTGGCATATTAATTTTCTACTTCGATTTTGACATCCTAACTTTATAAATTGATTTTGAAGTATATTTTGTCAATTTTGAATTACATCGAGACTACTTCAAAATAATATATTACAATACAAGTATTTAAATTGCACTTTTATATTACAAGATATACTTTCGAAGTAGTCTCGATGTACTTCAAAATTGATGAAATGTACTTTAAAAAAATAATTTATGAAGTTTGGGTGCCAAAATCAAGAAAAGTTCAAAGTGTCAAAAATGTCCGAAACCTCATAGTTGAGGTGCAATTAGGATAATTTAGCCTAAACTTGTTGGACAGGCTCCAAGTTTTACACACGAGAAACATGGATTTGTAGGCATGCAAAGTTTAGCATGTGTGTCATTACTTCAACAATGCGTGATCTATAATAATATTATATTATACCCAAGTAAAGAAACTTTCATAGAAATTGCAGATCTTCTCCAGACAGTATATGTGCTTTTGTATTAATTTTGTTATCATCTCACGTGCTTCATATATAATAGTGGTTTCCTTTTGTGACTTTCAATTAGACCAAACTTTAATGATATTCTTGTCTGCCCCCCTTTTTTAGGTATTTGGATTTGCAACCTATTACTATTCAATATGAGATGCTCTTCTCAATCATGTTCTGGCAAAATTATTGGCAAGATCCCCATAAAAAGTTGCTCCAACATGATGGAAACACCACTTACAACAACAAAATTTGCTATGAAACCGCATCATCATTGCAACAACAACAGTATTTATCCCAAAATTTTGGTTCATCTTTCTTTAGAACGAAATTATGTACGCTACTATCTTATCACTCCTTACCGACACGAGAATCCATAAACACCGATGCAGCGAAAGCCTGTCCTGATAGATTTTCCTCGGATTTCCTGTGGATTCAAATTATGAAGACACATCTCAGAGCAGTCTTGATTTACTTCATCTAAATCTTGCCATCTTCACAAGAAAACCCATAACATAGGACAACATGAGATTGGTCCAGGTTCATCACATTGGCAATTCCGAACCCTAAACACTTACTAAACATCGGAAAACGGAAACCTACACAGTTCCTATTTACATAATTATCGAGTATAAAGATATTAACAAGACGATTTTCATCTGGCTGGCTTTTCCGAATCCTCTGCAATATCAAATAAGAACTGCGGCAGTGATGCAATCCTTGGGAGATGCATCAGGAGCTCACCGTATGAATCCTTTCTTGATATATTTGGTGGCTGCTGTTTGCTGCCAGAGCCATCGCTACCCTTGCCCTCCCCTTCCGAAACATGAAACATCTGGTTCCCCTTGAAAGAATGCTCGTTATCAGAGGAATCATCATCACAACCTGCCGGAACGTTGTGGTCTACATGCGAGTCCTGAGCAGCAGGCAGGTCCTTCTGGATGAGGCAGCAAAGGGAGTCTACTCTCGACATGAGTGATTGTTCATCGGAGGCAGATGTGACGTAGGAATCGGTGAGAAGGTATTGAGTGAGCTGTTCGAGCATATCCCTATCTAGTGAACTGTCAGTTGGCACGAGTGGGTTGCGTGGTGTCGTCTGGCCGGAGATGCAGTGTTCTATGTGGTTCACCAGGTCAACCATGGACATCGACGATCGAAGTCCTGGAACCCTAATCTGATCCCACCGTCTATGGTCATCTGATTCTTTTGTCCCGCTAGTCGTTGGATTTTCTTCGATAACCTGTGCGTCCATCACTGAAAGAAAAACTCCCAACTTAGGACTTGCACTTACGAAAAATGCAGGTTAAACTGAATAAACAGAGAGTTCTCACTTCTCAGGAAACCTATTTATCGTCTCGTGCTTCATATTTCATTTCAAATCAATTGACAGGTTTAAGCTTCAAATTTATATGATTCGTAATCAAGCAAACATTATAAAGCCAAGCTGCCAAGACCATACAAGGATTAACTATAAAGGTTATTATTTACTTCATTACTTCATACAACTAGCCATACTGGGTTCTGAAATACCTGAGCTAGGTGATAAAGTTTCTCGTGGCACATTGTCTGGTATTCTTCCAATGGAAAACCTTAAATCATTCTTAGGTGAAGTTGATGGAGCACCGCAAGGCAATCCATGGTCTGAGAATCCTGATATTTTTGACCCATATCCATCTTTCAGATCATCAAATGTATGACATTTTGCTTCATCTTGATCCACAGAAACAGAAGTTCGTGGTTCAAAGTAAAGAGACTCCAAGACAATCCCTGGCTGCCGGCTCAAAGAATGTAGACGTGGATCACACTGGATAAGCTTCTCGAAATGCTTGCTTAATAGACCTTGTGGACACTGTAGATAATGCCTCCTGCAAGAAATGAGGATTCTTTTATATAAGGCTCGGAAAATCTGAGGTGCAATGGATAAAAAACCTCAAGTGAACGGGCAAGCATACTATGTACAATTTAGCAGTACGAACTATCAAAAGGAACAGGTGGTGCAGTGTTGAGGCAGAATTGTACATTTACTTGGTGCAGCTACAAGAAGCCAAAAGCAGTAAAGATTTAAAGACTACAGGATAGTTAAAACATTAGAAAGGGGAGAATACCGTCAAATATTTTTCAACTGTAATCTATCAGATCAAACAATGTGAAGATACTTCAGAGATAAATAATAACTTCACCCCAACTTTGTAGCTTCGAGACTGGCAACTGAAATTATCTATCACCCAAGAGCAGATTAATAGATGTTACACATGCAGCCTTCGTGACATCTATAAATATATTGCATCATACCAGTGTAATGTTTTAAGATATATTATTAGGACTTAGAACAAATGACATTAGTAAACTGAAAATTGGAATTACTGAATGACTAGGGTGTCATCATACCCTGCATTATGAGGCATGTATTCATATTACTTTTGGGAAACTACTCCTGGTTTATAAATTCTAAGATATTGTCTAGAAAGTTTTTTATTAGGACATAGGAGTCTATAACAGTAGCTGCCGGGAGCATGAAACCCTGCATTAGATGCTCTGAGAGAAGCTCCTAATGAAGTTAGATTTGAGTTTACTAAAGCAAATATTGTAATAAATGTATACCTGCAATCACATTATGACGGTCATGATTATTGAAATAAATGATGGGTGGGAATTCTCCTAAGCGCTAGATGCATGCCTCCGTAAGATGTCTTTTGATGAGAATGCAAAACCAATAAATATATCATCTACGGAAAAAGTAGAAAATTGACCCAAGGGAAAATGTTGGTATAATTTCATATTAACATGAAGATGTAAAAAATTCAGGCCAACTTATGTAATCATAATTGGTTCAACAGTCTTTTAAGCAGTCATCAGAAAAGCATTCAATTTTTATAGCAAGGTGACAAACTAAATAAACTGTGTGCAGTATACATTCAGGTATTCTGGGCCAAGCTCAGTTTAAAAGTGTTCACTACAACCCTCGAACATGGAATCAGATCCTCCACTGAAAACCATATATAAAGCTTTACCTACGAGCACACTTATATTGCAGCAAGCATTAAAAAAAGAGAAAATATCAGAAATCAATCACTGAGTACAATCTTGAGGAGTCTTCCGATTGCGGAATTAATATTTTGTACAATGATGTAAACTATATCAACATCATATATGAATTTACCTGTTTGTGCTTGCTTGCCCATTGGTAAAATCTGAGGTTGCCTGCCACAAGGTATGTTTCCTAGGCTGAGGATTTGTTTCTCTGAAGAATAGGGGCTGCCTGGCCAGCTGGACAAGATAAGCAATTTACCATCTTAGCATAACACTTGGAAGGGAGGAGGAAAGTGGAGAAAGGTAAAGTAAGCCTTGTGTCAACAACAACCTACCACTATGTCCAAGGTCCCAGGCCCGTTCTCAGGGCAAGTTGCCTTCAGAGCTGTAATATCTGACCATTGAATCTCAATCTTACTCTTAAGACCACCATCAAGAACTTCCCAGACAAGCTTATGTTTCGCATAATAGCATTTTGCCACAAGATCACCTTCGTATCTTGAAATACACTGCTTATCACAACATTTGGTTAGCCACTAGCTGAATCCAGCTCATCTTTACAAGGAAAAAAAGGATGACATAAATAAACCATCAAACGAAATGCAAAATTTGATCCTCCCCCTCCATCATTAGCAATAAGAAGGACGAGACATCCATTATAGACTATAAATAATTAAATACCCCCATGTACAACAATCAAGAAAGCCATACATCACAAAGAATTATCACGAACTAATATATAGGGGTTCAATCTGGCTTACTAACTTATTCAACATGTGTCAAAAAGTTCAGTGAATAAAATTTCAGATAATATTCTGGCCTATTTCTCGCTACGCAGCATATAGAACATAAGCTCTAAATATACAAATATCTGCTGAAGAGCATATAACTATATTGTTAAAACCTAGGCTGCCTTTTGCTATGTAACATACATAATGCAAGCGCTACATTGACTGATTTTCTACAAACACGAAAGTGGAAGATTACAATACATTTCATTCTCAAATATTATAGTAGGATTTCCTGCAATAAAGGAGAACACTCATAACACTGAAATCTAGGAAACATGGCCACTCCAAACTCCAAAGTCGATGCCGTGTCAGTATTAGCATGGACACTCTAAAGTACAGCAGGACAAGCCAACAGTAGTGTGGTGTCCATATCTGGCCTGTCAGTGCAACATAGGATGAAACACAAGAAATGACTAAATATGTAATGGCAGAAGAGTGTTATCACCTCCCAAGAACCAATCTTCAGAAGCGAAACCGGAAAATTTGAAGCCTTCAGCTTGTCACTACTAGTTCCTGATACAGCAGTAGATTTCAGGTCCTTTTTCCCAACGTCAAAGGCTCCACTGCTCGTTGTGCATGAGGGGGCATTAGAGCTCCCCTGTGATAGTCTCATCTGAATCAATTCAAGCAAGGATGGGCTCTTTCTCAGGCGTAGACCCAGTGGGCTAGGTTCATCAAGCAAACTGCAATGCATGGTCTGCGGTGATGCTGTCTCAGCATCTTCACCCCACTGCCGTTTGGAACATAACTGTGAGTACATATATTAAGAAAACGTATGAAAGTAAGGTACTGTAACAGTCTCACAGAAAAGGGAAATGTATAATTTTTGCCTTCCTGACAAAACTCAGCTAAGAAAATATAATAACGTATAAATATACCATTTATAACGAACACATACTACATAATTCCAACCTATAACGAACACATACTACATAATCCCAACCAACATGACATTACACTGAACATAGACAGGTCTAGTAGTAGTGCATCAGGAGGCAAGCTTACAGTAACACCCAATCTCCAAGGTTCACAATATCGGTATCGGATCGGTATTGGATCCTTCCTATGACTATCGGGATCGGCGGTTTTGGATCAGAAATAGGAATTTTTGGTATCGGAAAACAAATAATTATTACTAAATTATTAACATTTTAGGAAAAAAAAAATACATTTATGCATAATTTTAAGCATATCCTGTGTTGTTTCTTAGTCGTTTTGAAATCAAATGAAATAGTAGTCACCCTTGCTGTTTGGTTTACATGTGATATATAAGTTTTCCTTTTTTACATGCTTTTACAACCTTAATATGCTTTTACATCATTGTTGATTGGCCTTTTTCGTTCAATTTTCTTTGCCGAATTGACTAAATAAGAGACCTACAGTGTCGGTATCAGTCAGTATAGGGTATCGTTCGGTATCTGATCGGGACATGCAAAACCGTATCGGTGTCGGCCGTATCAGAACGGTATACTGCAAACTATGGCATCATCGTGCACTACACTCGCAGTAAAAGAAGAAGCAATGAAACATGTATTGATCAAATAACCGACATGAGGGCAAACAATATCCAACCAACACAGCTATCAATAATCATACTAGCCACTTTTTTTTTCTAAAAGAGAGAATTTAAAACAAAGAGTTGAGCAAATGTAATTGAATAGAACATTGATTTAAATGCAACAAAATTAGATCTTTAATCCAAATCCATCCACATCAAGCAATGATTAGCAGTAAATATACATTCAGAAAACAAATTTTTTGATAAAATATGCATACAATAATATAATATGAACTTAAACTTCCTAAATTATACAAAACTTATTTACCCACAAATAATGGTTCCTATTAATTCAGCCTCTTGGATCATAACATATAATATAAAGCAAAACATTCAATAAGAAATTAATTTAAAGCGCACAAAAAAATTGATCCTTTATCCCAAATCCACCCACATCAAGCACCGACTAGCAACAAAACACACAAAAAATAAAGAAAATTGGTAAATTTTTCTATATAGTTAGATAATATAAACTTGAGGGAGACGCGTATAATTTTTTTTTACAGAAAAGCCCTTGAAACACAAATAGATTGAAAATCCCCCAAATCGAAACTTTTCTTCCACCGAACCCTAGATGCCGTAGCCGGATCTAAATCCAGAAACCAACCAAAGAGAGGAGGCAGGAGGGAATTTTTATACCTGATGGAAATTGTCGGGGCTTCGGGACCTCTTGTTGAGGGGGCCGTGCTCCTCCTCCAGGGGGTCCTCGATCTCCATCTTCACCGCCGGGAACGCCGCCGGGGGAGGAGGCGCCGGCTTGGCCGTCGGATCGGCGTGGCGCCGGAGCTTCCCGAGATTCGCCATCTGGACCATCGGCGGCGGTCAAAACCCTAGATTCTTCTTGGATCGACGGATTCGAAGAGGAAACCCTAACCCTAGTTTTGGGCGGCGGGAGAATCGTAGAAAAGGAAGGGGAGAGAGAATGACGAGCTGAAAGAGAGAGCTTTGGAGGAAGAATTGGTGAGGTGGAAACTATATATTCCCCCTTGTAATTACTTTTTATGCATTTATGCCCCTAGGAAAATTAGTCTTTTGCATACTCATTCTTTTGGAGAAATTGGTTGTGACTGGTGAGAAAGTTGAAAAATAAATAATAATAATGACATCAAAATGTTAGACATTCTAGTGTATTTGTTGATTGAATTTAAATAAGAAGAGAAAAAAAATTAACAAATACGCTAGTTCGTCTAACGACTATGTCGAGAATATATATGTTAGATGGACTATCGTATCCTTTGTTGGCCCAATAATTGTATCATATTTTTGAATATGGTTAATATGTTAAGTTTAGCATTTCTTTATCACTAATCTTCATACAATCGCTATAGCATTTCTACTTATACTTATATCTTTGGTGATATGTGCCCATCGGTTTACATCTTAGTGATATGAGCTTATCTATCTTAAATTTAATTGGGTTGCCAAAATCAAAACTATGTTTTTGATTGTGGTCATTCAATTAAGTTTAATTATTATGATATCACTAACATTTATGCCATCACCTTAGCACTTGTACTTAAACTTTGCATAGTCCTAATGTGCTTTAACTTATCATACTTGCTACTATGTATATTGCTTTGTTCGTCTAACATGTACATGCAGAAAAGCAATAAACAAGATCAATGTGGACATATGCAATGAAGAAATCATGGTGGGCCAAAGACGACGGATCCCACAAGATTTCTCTGAACCACCCGACGACATCTCTGGAGCCACGTACCGGGGGTTCCGCTGCCCGGTCAGCGGACGGGGGTCGAGGGGGCAGCGCCCCTCGTCGGGGGTTCGGGGGCGAAGCCCCGAAAGGTATTCAGTTTTTCACAAACTGGATATCTTTGGACAGCTGCCGCCAAGGGAAAAAGCCAGCACCTATCAAAGGAAGAAGCCAAGCCATGCCATCATCATTTCAAGACTCTGAAGAAGCCTGCACCTGCCTAAGTTTATCTGGAGTCTGTAATGAGTCTTAGGAATAATTGTAAACACAAGAAATAGATGGCAAAATCGAAAGCTAGGGCAGAAATAAGCCCAGGATCATTTTTGGTGGATAAGCGGCATACCGACGGTATACCGGAGTATACCGACGGTATACCGGTTTTTGTTCACAGAAAGTTTCTGTTTACAAAACCGGCATACCGACGGCATACCGGATCATACCGACGGTATACCGCTTCCGAAACGTTGAAATCCCAACGGTCGGATTTCCAGCAATTAATGATCCCAACGGCTCTATTCTAGCCGTTGCAATTCCAGACCGGTATACCGTCGGTATGCCGGATCATACCGGCGGTATGCCGGTTCGTGACTGAAAAGTTGCCTTTGGCTTCTTTTCAAGCTTTGGTTATAAATAGCCTTGAACCCCTTCATTCAAGGTTGATGCTTTGAGCCTAAAAATTTCTAAACCACCAAAGCTTATCCACATACAACTCTACAAAGCCTTCATTTGCCATCTACAAATTGTGTTAGAGTTATTGAGTTAAAAAGTGAGATCTTCATCCTTTTGTATAAGGAGATCTAAACCTATTATGAAAGGTTGAAGTTGGGGAGTCTTCGTATCCAAACTCTCGGTTGAAGTTGGAGAGTCTTCGTATCCAAACTCTCGGTTGAAGTTGGCGAGTTCTTCGGATCCAAACTCGTGTTGAAGTTGGCGAGTTCTTCGGATCCAAACTCGTGTGTAACTATTTACTCAAATAGTGGATTAAAGCCGGAGAGAGTTCCGGGACTGGACTGCCTCTTAGGAGGATACCAGGATACATCGGGTGTCGGTATTGTGTTTGCTTCTTCTCTTGCACTTATATTTTTAAATTGCCTATTAGCTTGTGCTAAGTGCTTGATTAGTTAGCTTGACCCTATTCACCCCCCCTCTAGGGTTCCTACAATTGGTATCAGAGCAAGGACTCTATTGTTAGGCTTAACATCCTTAGAGTAGATCCTTGTTATTTTTCTATGGCAACCTATTCCTCATCCTCCGATAAAGAGGGTTTTATTTCTAGTAGCATAGACAATCATGTTTCTTCTAAATGCAAGAAATGCTCTAAGTGGAAAGCCATGGCTAAACAATCCTTAGAGATTCTTGACAACCTTCATTCTACAAATGAAGAACTTTCTGAAAAGGTTATTCATTTAGAAGAAGCAAATGAGTTTTTGAGAAATGAAAACAATGTTTTATTATCTAGACTTGATTCTCAAAACTCATCTTGTGTTTCTTTAAAGAGTTTGAATGAGGCTTTAATTTTGAAAATCAATCTCTTTCCTCATCAATAGAAGATCTTAAGAGGCAAACACATGAGCTTAATCATTTGCATGATTCTTCTATTGACACTTTAAAGAAACAAAATGATGCTTTTATCTCTAGAATTGCTTTATTTGAAAAAGAGAATAATGCTTTAAATGTTAAATTTGATTCTCTTACTTGTATGCATGATGATTTGTTATTAGAACATAATATTCTTAAAACCAAATCTTCTCATGCTCATTCTAGAGATATTCATCATTCTCGTATGTCACATGTTCATAACCATGCTTATTCTGATACATGTGCTCACACTAGTATTAGGTGCTTCTATTGCTCTCGCATTGGACACATGAGCTTAACTTGTCCTATTCGTCGGAGTTTTTCTACCAATGCTAGAGTAAATAGTATATGGGTCCCTAAAGCTAACAAATGTGGATCCAAGTTTATTTGGATACCAAAGTCTTCGCCTAATGTTGTAGGTGGAGCTTCTTATATCGGGACATAGCACCGAGGAGCGTGTTGGTGGTTGCAAAGCTCAAAGGACATCTTCCAAGTAATTGCACCAACACAAGCGTGGCCACTAGAGCCACTTGGTAACATGCTAAGCGATTCTCTTTAAATTGTTTATATTAGTAATCTAGCATGTTTCTCTTGATGTTTTGCTACTAGCTCACATTGATATCCTTAGTTGCTTATTGTATAAATCAATGTGAGATATAACTAGCATGCTTAGTTAATTCTCTTATTATTTCTTTTATCTAGCATGACTAGTTACTTAGCTTAAATGTTTAGTTCACACTTGTAGTTTATCACTCATTTTCTATTAAGTGTGACACATTTAATTTATGCATGCTTGTTATTCTTAATCTTTATTTATAAAGCATGTATATCACTCTAGTCCATAGGAGCTTGGTTTTGATTTGAGTTAATATGTTTTTCTCTCCGTCTTTAAAGTTTTTGAAATAATTATTTCTTGCCGGTTTGTATTTAATGTGCCTTATTTACTTTAAATCGGTATTTGCGAATATTGTGTTTAGCACAAGCTTCTTATTCTTGACAAGTATATACTTATACTTCTTTTTAATCTGTGCTTACATAATATTTCATTATTGATTCTCATACTTTATCTTGATTATCTTCTTGAGAATCAATTATGTCTTTGCCTAATAAAGTTTATTATACATGCTTTTGAATTTGTGATGGTTTCTCAAATATTCATTAAGGATACATGACTATATTTACTTATAGTTCATGTATCTCTCATATTGATATCTATTTTTGTATAAATACCTTTATGTAGGCATATGAGTTAAGCTAAAGTTTTATTCATACTTGTTACTTCTAAACTTGTGCTTAACTCATACTCTAGCTATTGATTCTTTTGATCAAATTTGTGTATCTCTTTTTGAATCAATATGCTTCTTCCTTAAAGCTTTCTTTAATGATGTCTTTTTTGCTTTTTGGTTGACTTTATGGATACATGTTCTTAATTGATTTTTGATCTTTTCATGTATGCCTATTCGTGATATATAATAGTTTTATATATATAAATGATTCTTAGCTTTTGATATTCATTTGTTTTATATCTTTAAGTTGGAATGTTGAGAGAAAATATTTGTTTAAGTATTGCACTTGACTATTTATGGAAGTTCTTTTAAGATCACATGTTTTGTGCTTTGTCTTATTTTTATATTTACCTCCGTTTTTAGTGGACATTTTCAAATCTGTATCTTCTTCATAACTTACTATGGTGCACTATGATAGCTCTTTGAAAATGTACTTCTTGATATCTTTAGCATTTAGCTTTCTTGATCTTAATGATCTTTCTTTGCTCATTCCTTGGGTTTATGCTTCTTTTTGAATTATTGTTGCCCAATGATGTTTTTGTAGCACATGAGAATACCTGTAATTGTTACATCATATTTTTTATGAATTTAGCTACTATGGTTTGAGCTTTTGTGTTGAGATTTTTCCACTTCTAGAGAATACACTTATTTTAATGTGGCTATAGTATTTTGCATTCTCCAGATTGATCTATCATTTCATTATCTTGGGTTAATCTCAATACTTGGCAAAGAGATTTATTTTATTGTGTTTTCATGAACATCTCTTTTGTCCTTTACTTGATAAGAGTCTAATTCATTTATTTATCATCTTATGCTCTTATCCTTGCTTAGTAAAGAGTCTCTAAATAATTTTGATCATTCAAAATGTATTCCCTTAATTGTGAACTCTATGCTTAAGCAAGTATTTTTTTTTGTGTTAGTGACTTAAGAATTAGTTAGCACATTTATCTTGTTAATGGCTTCTCTCATTAATCTTATTTGGATTATATAGTTTGCTTATTTGTGATATATTATTAAGCTATATAATTTTGGCTCACTTTCACACATCTAGCTATATTCCTATACTTCAATCTATATATGATATGCTAGTTTACAAAAACAAGATTTGTGATATGCTTAATCTCTAAAACTAGTTTTACAAATTCTTTATTAAATCTTGTTTTCTCTTAGAGGTTTGTGATTCCTTGTTTTAACTCTCTTCCATAACTAGTCATTAGCAAGTCTCTCTTAAATTTCTCTCAACTTTTGAGTCATGTTTTCATCGTATTATCATTTACATCTCTTCTTTATTATGTTTGTAATTATTTAAATGAGATTGACTCTTTCCCATGTTAATGTGTGAGATTTTTTTTGGACTTGTGATTTTCTCTTGATGAGATTCATTAGATCATATTTATTCATTTGTTTTCTTTATGAATGATCCTAATGATAAGTAGTCTTATATTATCTAGTTATGAGATTATCAAGTTAATTTATTACTCTACTTTGACTACTCATGGTTTTCACATATGACCTTTGCTACTTGAACTTTATGGGTTATTAATTTACCATTAGCAAGGTTTGGTTTTATCCATTGTTGGATAAATATGTGGTACAACATACCTAGTCCATGCAAAGTAATAAATTGGTCGATTCTTTCTTAATTAGATAATCATGGACATGATGTTTGAGTTTTATTTTTATTTTGAGCTATATTCTGTCTATCATCATGATTGTTCTTAATTGACTTTATTCTTTTTCATGATGACATTTTCTCAAAGGATAACATACATTGATCTATCATATTAAATATGAGATCCTTCTATATAGACTAATGTATGTCATCTTTTGATTATACGTGCTTTATTGGAATATTCTTTTGAGTTCTCATCTTTAGTGGCTATTAATTGGTTATCTCTTCTTGACTAAAGATGATATTTTTCGTCTTTTGACGATATTGTAGCCTTATATGCATCGAGCAAGGGGAGAAATCCATAGTTGATTTATCCCTAGATCTTTTAGTTTATATTTTTGCTATAAGTGCTTTGGAACTATATACGCATATTTTGAGGGGGAGCAAATCAATTGATTCAATTTATTTATACCCTTTAATATGTCGTATACCTAGTTCATCATGGACCCATATTTTCTTCTATTTCATATCTTATTGATTGAGGTCATGATATTGCTATTTTGAAGGGTTTATGAGAGTGTATGTAATTGTCCTTATTACTTATCTCTCTCTTTCTTATGGGTTAAATATGTCATCTTGCTAATATTAACTTTCAGATCTATCTTGATGAATAT